>WBMZ01006324.1:269449-433440 GCA_013400975.1 Atrichornis clamosus | reverse complement strand
GGCCTGTGCCGGGCCCGGCCGCCGCCGTGCCGCCCTGCCGGGGCGCAGCGCAGCCGGAGGAGGCAGCGTGTCCAGCTCCGCTCACAGAATCTCAGAATTAGGGTTGGGAGGGACCGCTGGAGATCATCGAGTCCAAACCCCCCTGCCAGGGCAGGGTCACCTAGAGCAGGTGACACAGGAACGCGTTCAGGTGGGTTTTGAATGTCTCCAGAGAGGGAGACAACACGACCTCCCTGGGCAGCCTTTTGCAGTGCTCCTGCCACCCTCAGTGGAAAGAAGTTTGCAGAATCACAAAATATACTGGTTTGGAAGAGATCCACAAAGATCATCGAGTCCAGCTCCTGGCCCTGCACAGCACCATCCCCAAGAGTCACACCATGTGTCAGAACATTGTCCAAACTCTTCTTGAACTCTGTCAGACTTGGTGCTGTGACCAGTTCCCAGGGAAGCTTGTTCTAGTGCCCAGTCACCCTGTTTTAGTTTATGGCCATTGCTCCTCGTCCTGTTGCTGGACACCACTGCCAAGAGTCTGGCACCATCATTTTAGCACCTGCATTTGGGTTATTTATATGCATGAATGAGATCTTCTCTCAGTTTTCCCTTCCTTACAATAAATGGGCCCAGCTTTTAACTGTCTCTCCTCATAAGAGAGATGCTCCATACCACTCATGATCTTTGTGATGATGGGGGAGTGTGTTTGGGTTAAACAGGTCTCCTGGGCCACAGGCAGGGTCAGAGGTGGCTGCTAGTAAGGCTGGGTGAGGCCACTAAGTTCAAGCACTCAGGGACCTGGCCAGGATTCATCAGGCCAGGATTCATCACTGGCCAGGATTCATCAGGCTTCTTCAGGGAGTGCAGAGCCACCACCACTGGGGTCATCTCATGGTGACAGAGGGATCCGGGCTAGTGACTGAAACTGAGTGCTCTGTTCATTAAGGGTGTTCTCAAACGATCTTTCTTAAAGACAAACCAAAACTAAGCAGTAAGTAGTTTGGATGTTGAATTTCAGTAGCAATTGACTGTTGCCCTTTTGAACCTTGCGTGTTTCCGTTTTCCCTCACTGAGCATTCTCCTTAAAAGAACGAATGCATTGACTGCATGGTTTTTGGGAGCAAAACTGTCTGAAGAACACAGCCCTGTGCTGTAGCAGCCAGTTGACTGTGTGCATTCATTGGGGAAAAAGTCGAGAGCAATTACTCCACACTTCAAGACTGGCTCTCAAAGAGGCCAAGGCCATTGAGATTTTGGGATTATTCATATTTCAAAGCCAGCTTGCAATACAAAATTGTTTAGGGGCTAAAGGAATGCAAACAATTGTCACATGTAGTTGTTGGGGATTTTTTATGAAAGAGGTTTGTATTACTTAAAAATTGCTTACAATTGCTAATTTAGCATCTGTGTGGAATGCTGTACTGTCTGGACTGCTGTATTTGCAATCAGAGCAGATAGCAGAAGCATAAGCACTTCCTGCACAGCTTCTTGGCTGCGACCTGGACTGACCCCATGAACGGCAAGTCGGGGTGAGCAGTATTGGACTTGGATGCTTTCTTCCGTTATTGCTGGTGTGTTAACCTAGCAAAACAGCTTGGCTTCTCTGCTGAGCTTGCCACGTAGTTCCAGCTATACTGTAAACATCTGTCTGCCAACTGACTGAAACCACTGTTTCATTTTCTGTAGGCTACTGAACGGCTGTCAGATGGGCATAACTTGGGTTATCGCATGTCTTAACCAATGTTCTAGATGCAGCAGGTTCTGAATGCCTTTATTCTTGCCTGACATACCTGTTTTTGGATTGCATCCTTTTATGACGGATCCTGGGTATGTTCATTCTGAAGTTAGAGAAACAGCCTCATTGAAGAGATGCTCATACAGATGGTTACGCTTCAGGACTTGAAATTTGGGATTTATTTGGCTGAATACCCAAGAAGTCATCTTTAATTTCTCTGTGACTCGTCTAGGCTGTCTGAACTTCTCAGACTGAAGAGTGGAAGCAATGAGCAGGTTGAAATATTGACAGAGCTTCCTGTCTTGCCTTGAACAGAAGGAGTCTAGAAAGACCTTTCTCATATTCTGCCGATCCAAGCTGAGTTCAGTGACAGGGCAAAAACAGGAGAGAAAATGCTGGTTGTGGTATGCCATTCTTGCCAAATCTTTTCAGCCTCCAAAGAGGGCTTATTTTGGTAGAATGTTAAGCAATGCTTTTTGGATTGCTTTTTATTTGGGGAGGCTGATGGGAAAGATGCTCCTCCCCAGGCACTGAACCGTAAATATTTGACTTTTATACAACCAAAATTCCTCTGAGTAGACACGGAATAAGTGACGAAAGATGAGCTTTTACCAAACCTGTGGAATTCATTTCAACTTTGCCAGGTGTTTGGCTGTAAGACCATGAGGTCCTATATTTAACAGCTCATATACTTTGCCAATAATATGTGAAGTGTTTCATTATCTTATATGCTGTAGTTGGCATACATCAGTTTGCAGACAAAGAGCACTGGTTTATGATATTTGTGGATTCCATGTACAGTTATAGGCACGAAATGATGTGTGGTGTATGATAAGACAAATATATAAGAGCGAAAGAGTTCACATAGCAAATATAAGATACTTTCAAGTCTATGATAGGTAAAACCATAAATTGTTAAGTAACATCAGTATTTTGATTTTTGTCTCCTTTTATAACTGCCCAGAGTAAAAAACAAATAAGAGGCATGCCTTCAGCTCACCCAAGATGTTCAAGGAGTACTTGGGGAAATGAAGAGCTAATTTATTTTGAGCCTGCAAAACAACAGAGCTTTTTAGGGTATTCATTCTAAAGGCCAAGCTTTTCACAAATTAAAACTTAGTTTAGGTGGACAAGCTTATGGGACCAACTGCATATTCACACCAGTTCCCAGTATCCAGTGAAGTATTTCAATCAGTATTGAAAAAATTACTGCAAGATTCTGGTTGTGTGTATTTTTATGGATTCTTTTCCCTGTGGTGTTTTCACTGTTTTCTGAGTTTTAATCTTTCCAGAAAAAAAAAAAAAATCAGAAAGCTTGAAACTTTAACCTACTTTTAAGTAAATCTTTGGTTGAGCAAGTCTTTAATGTGTTGCTTTGCAGCAGAGCAGTGCATTTAAGGGTGTACTTCTGTATGTATAAGAAATGTTTTGCTGAGGTAGGGTCTAAGGATGAAAAGTGGCTCCTATTTACAGCAGCCACTCCCCAGGCATGGGACCCTAGTGTGTTGCAAGAGTGGCGACGTTTTCTGTGGCAGTGCTTGCAGCAGCCTGTGTGGTCCGTCCTGCTGGCCTTAGCAGCCCGTCTGGAGAGCTGGCAGGGGCCAGCAGCCCGGAGACCTCGGTCCCTGGGTGAGCCCTCCACCAGCCCACCACGGAGACACGGGGCTGCTCCCCAGCTGCAGTGAGCAGGGCAGCTCAGGGAGATCTGCTCTGTCTCACCATTTGTGATGCAGACAAAAACAAGCTCTGGGTATCCAGAAGAGAGGGGCGGAGGAAGTTTGACTATGAAAAGCAGAACAGGGAACTTCTTGCTTTCATGTCTTGGTGTGTTTTGTGGTGGTTCTTAAGACCTCTGAGAGAGGCATTTTTTTTGGAGAGCTAGTGAACCTTTGCATGTGAACAAGAAAGCATGTTATTTGTCTGATGTTAAATTTCAGTGTTTTTAGTATTTTCTGCCTTGGGGTGTTTTAGGAGTATGGAAGATGATTTTAATGACATTTTAATTGTTATTTCTAGTGCATTTTCTGTGCTGTAAACAGTGACTGAATGAAAAACTCAAAGGCAGTCCCATCCCTTCTGGGACTGGAGCCTAGCATTAGTCATCTAAGCAAGAAATGAGGACAAGATAAGGGTAACATTATTCATGTGTATCTAAATTAGTAGATTTATCTGAGAGGGCTGTACAATCACCAACCGTATGAAGTTTAACAAATACCGGATTCTGCACCTGGGATGGGGCAACCCTGGATGTACACACAGACTGGGGAACGAGATGCTGGAAAGCAGTGCCATGGATGAGGGGATCTGGTTGATGGCAAGCTGAACAGGAGCCAGCAGTGCCCTGGCAGCCAGGAGGGCCAAGCGTGTCCTGGGGGGCATCAGGCACAGCATCGCCAGCCGGGCTAGGGAGGGATTGTCCTGCTCTGCTCTGCACTGGGGCAGCCTCACCTTGAATATTGTGTGCAGTTTTGGGCACCACAATATAAGCAAAGACATGCAGTTATTGGAGGGCATCTAGAGGAGGGCTATGAAGATAGTGAAGGGCCATGAGGGGAAGCCATACAAGGAGCAGCTGAGGTCACTTGGTCTGTTCAGCCTGGAGAAGAGTGAGGGGAGACCTCATTGCAGTTACAACTTCCTTGTGATGGGAAGCAGAAGGGCAGACACTGATCTCTTCACTCTTGTGACCAGTGACAGCACTTGAGGAAACAGCATTAAGCTGAGTCGGGAGTTTTAGGTTGGATGTCAGGAAAAGGTTTTTCACCCAGAGGGTGACTGGGCACTGGAACAGGCTGCCCGGGGAAGCGGTCAGAGCACCAAGCCTGACAGAGCTCAAGAAGTGTTTGGACAACTCTCAGGCACACGATATGATTCTTGAGCTTGTCCTATGCAAGGACAGGAGTTAGACTTCTATGATTCTTGTGGATCTCTTCCAACTCAGGATATTCTATGATAATACCTACTTACATGGCTGATCACTAAATGGTGTATTTGAAGTTGTCTGAATTCAGTGGTTTCTTATCAGATAAAAGGCAGTTCTAATAGATGCATGTTTCTCTTTGCGTATAAAAGAAGAAAAACCCAAGAAACTTCCAAAAAGCCTGAATGTTTTGAGGAAAATTACAAAAATAAAGCTTTCCACTGAATCTGTCTTATTACGCTGACACTTTTGTGTCTAGTCTCACTTCTACTGACTGTATAGATATTGTTCATTCATATTCCTGACAGGACAGTTGTAAAGCCGTTTTTATGGCACTGATGATGTAAGAGAAGACCAGAGGATTCCTGTATCAACCTTCTGCTTTTCCTGCTTAAACTCCCTTTTGAGGAAACTGCCTTATTTGGAGAAAGTAGCGTACACAGATCCGATTCGGCAGTGTTTTCTGGCTGATAGCAATTCAATATGGCATTATGCACTTTTTATTCTCCCAGCTTCCACAGGGGAGTTCACTATTTTCTATTTTATCTCAGTTATCTGGACTCTCCCTACAGTGGATGGACAGAAGCTTTCCACAGACATAAAAAATGATCCCCAGTTTGACTATGGAAATCTGTGTTTAAAACAGGCTTTGATTTAGAGAGGACTTAAGAGTGCCTTAACTGTTAGTCTGTCATCTATTTTTTGCATGTTGGGCAGAAAACAATTCAGTATTGTCTAGCTTTTAGTAGCAATATATCATGATTAGGATGTTTATGTAGGATAAGGACAGCAGAAAATTTCTGAGAAGGCTTGCTTGGTACATTTCTGAGTGGTCTGACCCCAAATGTGGATCAGTTACCGATACTCTCTGAACAAGGTGGGAAAACCAAATTGTATCTGTTAGGGCCATATGAAATGTCCCCTAAACAGACTTTGAAAACATGAGCATGAGGTAAATTATGGTTATTATTGGTGAGTTGGTGTTTGATTTTGAACTACAACTTAAATGAGAGAAATGTTAGATTATTAGTTTCTAAAAGTAATCATCTAAATTAAATTTCATTAAAATACTTGTGAATAACTAATAAAATTAAATCGCTGACATTTTATCAAATCTTTGCCTGAGACCTGAAGATCTGTGAAATATGCAGTTTTCATGAAATGAAATAGAAAAACCAGAATCCCATCTGCCTAAAACAAACCTGTTCAATGCAGAGAGGGAAACTACAGTTTAAGATAACAGGAATTTGAGATTTAATTTCAAAATTGGTTCATCTTTTTTTCCAAGACATTGGTGCATGTAGAAGTAATAAAGCATGTCTTTATTTCAATGCACATCATTTCAGGTCTAGGAGCACAGAGTGTGAAAATAAATTTTTCTTATGTTGCATTTTAATCAGGATAAAGTGACAGCTTTAGAGCCACAGAGTGCACATAACAAGATAAGCAGTGCTGCTTCAGCACAACTTGCATGTATTGGTAGAAAGAGGGATGTACTTAGAAAGCAAATGACAGCCCTGAAGTTATGGTGATGTTGTAAGGCATTGGTATATAGTGGTTATCTTTTATATCATTCTTACAACCTTGGCACACGTGGTTTATGCTCAAGAATTCTCCTTAGTTCTATATTTTTGCCATATATCCAAGAATTAATATAATCAATTAAAGAATTTCATATAATGGAGTTTCTGGACATCAGAAATTATTAGAAAACTGAACATCTGTATCAACATTTTGTTTACAATACTGACCTCTCAATATATTCTCACAGCTCTCCATTGTTGTTGTGGGGAATTGTATATGCAGAAGTCAAGCAGAATTAAGCTTTTATGAGCAAATAATTAAAAGAATAATGTAGTATCTCTGTACTCTGTACATTAGATGTTTTTCTTAAAGAAGGATTTCAGAAGCCCTGGTTATGGTTTCTTTTTGGTTAGCTAAATTTCATATTCTTATGTGTTATTTTTTAAATTGAGTTTATAGGTTTTGAAAACACCAGCATGCTCTATGGTGGCTGATGATTTTGCTTTAAACTGATTCTGCACATTGCCTTGAAATATTCTTATATGTCAGTGTAACTTGGAAATAAGATCCATTTCTTGAAGTGCAGCTAATAATATTCTGGACTCTTACTATTGTAATGGTGTTAATTCTTCCCAGTCTCTGTTATGCTGGTCTGGCTTGCACAGAGAGTTTAAAAAGGCCAGGAACCTGGGACCACCGGCATTGCAGGGAAATAACATCTGAAAAGTTCCCAATCCTACAGTCTGCCCTCCTGCTGCTGAAGAGCAATAACAGACTTGATTTGGGTTTATTTGTGGATGCCTATTTTCTAAAAAATAACAAATCAAAGAAATAAATCAGTGCAGATCTTATATGATGTTTTATCTGCTTTGTTTTGTTGGTTGCTGTAACATGACTGATAGAGAAGAAAATGCACTTTTGCTACTGGGAACATGCTTAAGCTTATTTTGTTTATTGTGGTACATTTCTGTCATTTTGCTTATATTTTAAACATTTTCTGCCACTTTATATTACCTTTTTTCCTCCCAAATCTGCAGACTTTATAGTCATCAATTTCTTCTTAGTTTAAGTTATATTTTTATTTTTTCTCTTGCACCTTGGGTCAGTCTTGAAATTCCTATTTAGTACTTTGGAGAAAAGCCTTTGTGATTTCAACAGGTGGTCCCCTGGAATCAGCTCTTGTTTTTGCTATATTGAGTACATGATGTCTTTTGGAGAAATGAAGCTGGAATTGCTGTGCTTGTTTGTCCAGTTACAATCTGAAATTGTATGTCAAAATATTTATCACCAACCAGGCCCTCCAGAACTGCTCTTTGAATTTTCTCTGTTACTGAAGTCTCATTAACTCCTTGCATGATGAGAAGAGCAGTAAAGGAAGACTGCAGAGTGCATGCCCTCCTTTCAGAGCCCAAAGAACGAGGCGTAGGAGGGTATTTGGGACAGAGCCAAAAAAGTCCACTATTGATTTTTTTTTTTCCTTTTGTGTTGCTTCAGTAGGTGAAAGGTGCCTTCTTTATTCAAATGATAGAATGTGGAGTGGAGGTGTCCTGTCCACATGTGCTGTAGGACTGGGGGAAATGAGATGCTGTGTTTGCTTGTATATCCAGAATCTGCTCTGTTAAGCTGCCAGGTTCATTACTAGTTTCCTTGAATGCAGAAACATTTCTGTTTTGCAGGTGTTTTGCTAAATTTACATTTCATTGTAAAGAACAGGTATTATCCTGTTTGTATTTGTTAAATGCTGCATTCACTGGTGGAATCATATAAGTGATTATTAATAGCCTAACAGTTAACAGTAAAACAAGATGGTTTTGATTTGGATTTAAGTTGTCGAGTAGTCTTTTGCTGAGCCATGCAAAAAGCTCCAATTGTGTGATTGTTTTAATCGTCGCTAATGAAGTTGACACACCCATGATGTTGTTTTTGGCTTTGATACCTAGAGGACTTAGTGAAGTGGCTGGAGGGCTTGGTTGTGTTCCACATCTCACAGCGTCATGGGACACTGGGACAGTAGTTGCTTCAGGGAAGCAAGAGAAAATCAACACTGGAATCATCAGTGTTCATCTTCACTCCCACTTCGATTCTGCTCTGGTTTCTTTTAGCTTCTTGCTTCTTTTCCTCCATGCAGCTGCAGGAGACCATCATAATTCAGTCTGTGCTGGAAAAAAAAGGATTAAAAATGACTGATCTTCATTTTTTAAAGTATGGATCTGAGCAAAAGTAGGTGATATTTCAGGGCTTTCTGGCAAAGCGGTGCTACAAAATCTAAGTACTGGACATTCAAAACTATTCATGTTTAACCTGGGAATAAACTGAAAAACAAGTTATGCAAGGGTAAGTAGTTAGTGGAAAAATGCTGAGGTGTGTAGTGGACTATCCATAAGGAAGCCCCTTTAAAAAAAGATATCTAAAAGATATGAGCTGTAAATCAGCCAGAATTTACAGTCTGTGTGATCAGGAGGCTGGTCCAAATGGAGATGATGATTTCTGTGGAATTTCTAGGTTGTACCAATTTCTAGATTGTCCCAACTTTTCTGTTAAAATAGGCCAAATATGGGTTGTAACTTGAGAATGATAAATACTTTATGGGTTTTTTGCCATGTTTCATTATTAACTGAGGAGTAAGCTTTCTTCAGGAAAAACAGTCATGTTAATGAGTTCTAATTGTTAAAATGTGCTAGTTAGCAGTGTTGAGAGCCTTTGCTTAGGTTGTGTAGGATAGGAAAGCTCCTGCCCTCTCTTTTCTTTAAATTGTCCAGGTCCTGACCTCAGGCCTTGCTGGGCAGAAACCAAAGTCTGCACCCTTTCTTCTCTGCACTGTCAGTTCAGGAAGCAGGGATAATGGATCTCCTGAATGATAACAGTGATGTTAGTATGGGATTTTGCTTGTGAAATTGCCTTCCCTTCCAGATGGGAAGGACCTGGCATCATCCTAGTTGGTACCACTGTGATGGCTGCAGGACTAGACCTGACTTCTCTCACTTCTACAGAATGTAGGCAGAGCTGGCCTTCATCAGCTACAGTGAAGTACCCTAAATTTATTCAGCCCTCTGGAAGAATCCTATAAGTGTTGGGCATACTTAAAAGCTCAGAAATGTATTAATATATGTGTGTCAATAGGTGGAAGGAACAAAACCAGCTATAATATTAGAATAGAAAATGTACAGGAATGACAAAATAGTTTGCTGGTGGATAAGTGGCTCAATACATTACAATTCATGTTCAAACCAACTAAATAAATTAACTGTACCCCAATGTGCCTGTGGTGTGAATTCCAATTAAAAGAAATATTAATAGTGTTGTGGTTACAATATTGATCACTTGCTTGGACAACTAATAATGAATGTGACATGATAAGAGAGAGTAAAAAATCACAATAATAAAACACATTTCTGTGTAGGCAGTGTAAGCATCATATGGGTGTATAAGACAGAACTTTTTTTTTTTTGTTACACCACAAATGAAATTTTAGAGTAAATGGCCACAGAACAAACAAGAGGAGAAACATCTTGCAATTTATGCTGGTGTTTCTGTGCCATACATGGCTCAAAAGGTAACTATCAAAGAGTCAGTGCAGTAGCAGTTGTCGTATAGTGAAGCTCAACATTCTTGTGGGAGTGAAAGAGCCATAGAGATGTTAGATAAAACTGAGGAAATCTCTCTGAAAGAAAATGAAAACAGCCAAAATGTTAAATTCCTTGAAATGTCGTGAAGAATAATGAGGGGGTTTAGTGTCGTCTTGATAGGTAGTGTGCTTTTTCTCTCTGAAAATTAGCTTCTAAACAGACTGGAAAAGATAAAAGAAATAAAAAGGCATAATTAAATATGTGGAAGTCATTGCAAATAAGGAGCATACAAATGAGAATTAACTTTCACAGGATACATGCCAAAACACAGTAAGGTACACCAAAAAGATTTTGAAGAAAGTTGTGAAAGACAGAAAAGTAAATAAATTCCCTTTTCTACCACAAACACATTAGAAGTTGAAACTCTGCTGGTATACCTATAGAATATGATAGAAATGTGATGTAGTGTACTGATATTCAGTATGGAGGAGCTTACAGCTGCTGCAACTTTTTTTTTTCAGGAGGTGAGGGAAGAAAATATATTCAAATTGAAGCAAAATAGTTTTAGGCTAAGTGTAGCATAATTTTTAATGAAATGCTAAGTCAAGCACTGCTTCTTACTGAGTAGTTTAAATTACATTAATATGAAATTGCCGAATTGTTAACTGGAATATGCATCCTGGCTGTTTGGGGGTGGAAAGTGGCTGTTGTGCTGCCAGTCTAGAGGGTCTGGCTTTGTGGTAGGCAGACTTTTAGAAGCTAAGTAATAAAGATTAGGTGAGAAGGCACAGGGATATGCATTATGAAAAACTGACATTGTGGTTTTGTAGCCCTGCCTCGCTATTGTACCAATTTTTCTGAAGGATTCAATGTAGGGCGGTTGGATGCTGTGTGCTGCTCCAAGAAACATGGTCCAAAGTCATCACCATTCCTCTTATAAAATTATGGTGTTGTTCAGTAAGTGGGAAAGTTCCCTTCTCAGAAGGATGTGAGAAGTAAAATTTAACTTTGCAGAGTAAAGGGATTTTTCCGCTAACTTTTCACTAGGTCAGTCTGCATACATGGGCCTATTTATGAGAGGATGAAGGACAATGTTGGCGTATTCAAGAAGGAAGGTCCTTTACAGGTCAGTAGAAAAAAGTTCATAACACTTAAAGACTGAATGATAAAGTGGCAGATGAAATTATATGTTAATAAATGCAAAATAATCCACTTGGGGAGGAAAACCAGCTGCGAATGTATGTTATTCAATGCTAAACTTCACATTACCTGTTGCTGTTCAGAGAAGGCACCTTGAAATAGTTTCAAGCAAGTCTTTTCAAACTTTAGCTCACAGCTAGTCAAAAAGTTAAGTAAATTTTAGGAATTAATAGAAAGGGGACATACAACTAAAGAGAAAACATCCCTGACTTTGCTTAAACACAGGATAGATTTCTTGTCCTTTGTAACAAGGCAAGTAAATCGATGTAGAAAGTATGGCTACATAGTTTAGTATTGACTGATTTCAGAGGAAGACAGTCCAATTCAAAAACAGCAGACTCAAAAGAGTGACAAAAGCATCAAAATGTCTAAATGAAACTTTTCCCCCTGAAAAATTAAGTTTTTTGAAGTCACATTGCAAGTTACTTCTCCAAGTCTTGCAGCTGTGGGATTCACAGCCTCCTACTTAAAAAGAGTTGTTATTGATGTGTCATACCATAACTACCAAGAAACATCAGGCTGTTGGGAAAATAGTCTAGTGAGCAGCTCACAGTCCTTACGGAGCCGTTTCAATATCTCTTAGCATGTAAAATTGTCTATGACCCTCTGAATGGGCAAACGTGCCGAGGGTTTTGGACACGTTGTGGTATAGAGTAATGTTTAATAATGGTTTATGTTACAGGTTGCAAGCTAACTCTAAAAGTTTGTGGCAAATGACATTTCATGTGCAAATCATTAGTTTAAAGACAGAGAATTTCAATGTTAATTTTTATTAGAGATGAAAGATAAAGAAGATGCAAGGTGAAAAACAGCGAAACAGAGGCATATGGTCATGAAAATGTCATGTGTATTAGCCAGAATTTTATCAGCAGTTACCTCAGCTTTCTTTTCTCATTCCCATGCTTTTGGTGGTTTGAAGAGGGAGAGTCATGTCTCCCCCTCCTTCCTCTGCAATAAATAGTTAAGAACATGGGCATTTTCAGTGTCCTGGAGCAGTCCTTTGAGGTTACAATTAATACAGGAGAGACACCCTGTCAGTTATTGTTTCAGCATCTCTTTCTGCAGGCACACAAAAGTATCCTGGTTGATGTTTGGCAGTTTCAGATTTGGAAGGATTTGAGTTAGCCAGAAGGATTAGATTATTATTATTACTTCCTTAATGTCAGCATAGATTCTATCGTCTCTGGCATAAATGATAAGGACAATTGGCCTGCCCGGTGCTTCAGATCTGACTGTTACAGAAATTTAATCCTTAGGAATATCCATCGGTTAAACCAAATAAATATATATATCTGTATATGCATATAGATATAATGAAATCTGTATCTCTTGTTTGCTAACCCTGGACTACAAAAAAATTTGGAAACACATAATGATGTCTGTTGCCTTAGCAGAAGTTGCCGTAACTCTGTTTACTTAGCATTACTTTTTTGGATGACCATATTGACTGCTGTAAGTGACATCAAACTCAGGCAGAAAGTTTCCAAACTGAAACAAACTCTGCCAAAACAGAAAGAATTCTGTTATTGTTGAACTCTTGATGCCTAACATGCAACTCTCAAACAGCAGTGCTGTGTTTTGGGAAATACTGATCATCTGGGACCCAGAAACAGGCAGCAAAAAGACTTTGCTGGCTCCAAATGGCAAATTCCTTTCTCTGAAAGTGCGACATGAAAGGAGGTAAGGGATGTTTACAGACAGTGCTTGCTATCCCTTCTTCCTTACACACTTCTAAATATGCAGTTTTCTATTTGGAAGGATTTCTTAGCTAGGTAAGACTTATATTTCTAGCAAGTGTACAAAATAGTGGAAGAAAAAAGAGGAATAAGATCAGTGTGGCTAGTGAGAATGAGAGTGATTCTAGAGCATACCATCCAACTTTAAGTATATTTTGCAATTTACTGTAAATATCCTTATGGTACTTTCATATGTTGGGGGAAATTATTCAAGCTTTTGCTCAATTAACTTCCATGGAAATTCGTGTGAATAATGACCTCGAGATTCATGATATGGAAATAATTATTCTCATAGTGGCTAGCTTGTCAGCCTGTCTAGAACTACCACAGATTTCTGCATGTGCTGAGCTAGGCCAAGCCTTGAGGAGTGAAGCTACATCAAGCTGCTATGCTTTTCTTCCATCCTAAGGACTGTACACTTCTAGAAAGCACAAAATTCATGCCTAGACCTGGGAATGACCAAATCACTCACCTTCTACTTTTTTCCCCTCTTCTTTTTCTTATTAACATCCTAGGTATGTTACTCATTAGTTCTTTTTGGTTCTGATGTCACTTCTTGGGATAAAAATCTATGAAGAAAAATATCTCCTTACTTGATAATTTTTCCAATAAATGCTCATTTTTCTTCCTTTGCTCACTTGTGTTTATTTAAGGAATTACCAAGGTGTTGTAAAGGATAGCTCATAATTGGGAATCTGGGGATGCACAAGGTGACATGACGACACTCTCCACTCTGAGATACGAACAACATAGACTTTGACAGCTGCTGTCACTGTGCTGGTTGGGAGGGCTGTGCTTCTCCTAGTGGGAACATGAGCAAGGCTGGCAAATGGAAAAGGACAGGTGCTGAGCACAGCAGTTCTGGTATCGGTGAGGTTTGCAGGGCATCTGTGCTCATAGTCCTGCCTTCAAGGGCTTAAAATTCACACGTGCTAGTCAAGAAACAGACATGTATCAAATGAAACAAAGCCAGAGTGCAATTAAATAATAAAACATGGCAAACAGTGCATTTCTAGGGAATTACAGCATGCCTTGGGTGGAGTTACAAGGCACAAGGCCAAAGGTTGGATGGCTTTAATCATCCAAGGGTCACAGAAAGCCCCTGATGCTGACAGTGCTAGAGAAAGGAAGAGTGGGATGGCATGGGCAGTCTTCCTGCATACAGTTTAGAAATCAAGTTTTGATTTTATCCTGTTTGGGTATGGGACTGTCTGTATCTCCTGGATGCCTTTTCCAGCCTCAACTTTGTAACCTACTAAGACTGCAGAATGAAGCTGGCACATCCAACCAGCTAGTTCAGCACCCAGGTACATCTAATGAGTGGAGCAGAAAGTTTTACCCTGGATCAAGGCAGTTTTTTCCAGCCCCTTTGCCTGAGCTGGGATTTCCATGAGAACAGCTCAAGAGCAATGAGAGCAGCTGCTAACTCTGGTATAGAGAACAAGGAACTGGGAGAATGAGTGGATCATTGAGGTGCTATAAGCTGGACTGCCAAGGAGTCTGTGCCGAGGCTGAGGCTGGGGAGCCTTGAGGTGATGTATCTGGGGTAACAAGCATTCTGTGACCACAGGCTTGGCCAGAGATGTCCAGAGGATGAGTTAGAAGGCAGAGTTGCATTTTCTAGTGAGATGGAACAAATTATGAGTGAGACCATTTCAGAGCTTTTCAATGTGGATGATTAAAATATAATTCTGATACCACCATGTGTCCTGATGGCTACTGTTGTTCTTCTGTAGAAGGGACTGCGAGATTTCAAGGAGCTGTGGGTGGGATGGCCAGCTTCTTACTCTTCATGCTCATCTTTTCCAAGTGACCTTTTAAGGATCTGAAGCCTAACCCAAGAGGTGCTTATGAGGAGATGCTTGCAGGTGCAGTGTTTCTCTTAGCCTGTGTTCTTCCTATTATCTTCTGGCATTTGTCTAGAGAGATAGAAGATTTCAGCAGAGACATAAGACTTCTGCTGAGAACTGCAGCTGGCAGCAGGATGTTGTCTCTCAGCAAGGGGCAGAAGCCAAACCCAGCGCTCTGGCTGCAGTGGCAGCTCCCAGGAGGGTGGAGAGTAACAGGCTCTTGGAGAAGAGGTCTTGTGAGGTGGGAGCCTTTGTGTCATGCTGGTAATAAAGTCTTCAGAGACAGAACATGCTGATTCACAGAAATTGAGCCTGTTTGTGGGAAAGGGTTGGCTTTCACAAATATCTTGACTTGAAAACTCCTGTGGAAATAAAATTTTGGAACTGTCAGAATGTTTTGGTAGTTTCTAACTGAATGGCTTTCTCATTTAAAAATACTTTTTGTTTTGAAAAATAAACCTAATAGCATATTTAAGAAGTTGCATTGAAAAGATAAGTTTTGAAATTGTCAAAGCAAAATGCTGACCTTGAACTCCAAGTTTTTTTTACTTTGCTCCAGGTCCTTATCTTTGAAAATTGCAATAATTTAAAACTTAGCTCACACTTTGAAGTGGGACATTGATATGTAGAAAACTGTTTACAGGGAAATTGTTCTCTCCCAGCTTAGCATAATGGACTCTGCCACTTCAACATGAAGTAGCCCCATTTAAAAACAACAAGTTTCTAATAAATTCACTTTAAAAAGAAATAAAACAATTCTATTGCTACAAAGACACCTTTTACTGTCACAATTATTCTCCCACAAGTACAAGCAGGTTTTCTGATTTTAGGCTTAAAATGTTTACTGATGATTGTAATGCACTCAAAAGAAACCAAATACAGATGGTTAAGTTTGAACAATGTTTTTCTCACACAGTATTTAATGCTCAAGAAAGTCATAAAACAAAGAAGTCCCAATTCAGTACTGTGCAGCATGTCCTGCTGATGTGTTTATTTCCGTTGCCTGGATTTTAATCACTGAGATGTGCTCACTTCAAATGTGATGCTAAACATTGCCTGTTATTATAATGCATTTCCCAGGAAAGTGCATTCTGACTAGCATGCAAAGTGCAGGAGAAAAACGTAGGGGGATTATTATTTTTTTTTAACATGGCCTTAAGAAAAACAATGGTTCATTCTTTCAAGCCCTGTATCCTGAGTCCTATTTATACTGTTACTAGTTTGGCAAAGGGAAAGGGCCTTCCAAGTGAGGAATCCACTGTGTGAATTATGGTGGTACCTACAGGCCTACAGTGCCAGGGGGCCATAGTCTAAGTTTGAATTCAGCTCCTCACAACTCACCATCATCTTTTCTGCGCCCACTGTGCCAGGAAGCTTCACGGCGTGGCTCACAGCCTTACCCACGTGCTAAGTCAACCTTGCAGGGCCCAACTCCCCATCCCAAGACCCAAGTCCCCATCCGCTCCGTGTGGACATTAAAGACACCATTATGCTCTTTCCTAAGAGTAGTAGTTTGTTGCAGAGTTCTTGGCTATAATTATGTCCCACAGTAACCATTGTGCAGCAAGACATGAGTAAGTTGTTGACTTCCAGTCCAGCAGTGGTTGTGTTTTGGTGGTGATGGAGATTTCTGGGGCACTGGGTGAGTTGCATAGTGAAGCCCCAACACCGACGTCATTAGGGCTCACTGGTTCAGCTTGGGTGATAGACATGCTTCTCATTACAGTGATGCTGGGGTGACATAAGATGTGTAGAACAAACATGACTACTGAGTTTAGTGTGGTTTTTTTTTCCTTTTATTTGTAACATTCTTGGCACCTTTATAGTACTATATATAGGTTTGATATATTGCCTTAAATGATGGTGGACGGTGAAGGTGGGTGAAAAGTAAAGCACAATAGTAATAGTGCAAAGGTAGCAGGTTTCCAGTTTGTCCATATTATTAAAACCAGGACAAAGTATTTTTTTTTTCACTAGGACTGACTAGAACCTCAGCATCAGCTCTGATTCAGGCAAGCATGAAAACTGTTCATCCTGTGACTCTCCCCACTTTAGTGCCTTCAAGTATTTTGTACCTGGGAAAGTTTATATCAGCAATATCTTGCAACGTAAAACATTATTGTCTTACACTGTGTGCTTGGGACTTATAATTACAGCAGAACACCAAATGCAGCAGGTTGGCAGATTGGCTGCTGGGCTGGTTGGGTGCTCCATGTCATTAGTCCCTGTTACCTGTGATACTGAAGCCCAGCACTCACTGCTAAGTGTCAAGGTACAGAGACAAAAAAGGAGTGCTGTTGGCAGCCATCACCAGCCAGTTGTTTTTGTCTGCAATTTCATGATGTTTAAGACACAGCGGAGCTTTTTTCTCATTAGTACGGGTCAATATGCAGAAAACAGATCTCACGAAGTCCTGGTGTACTGTGTCACCCTGTTCCATCTTCATTTCAACATCACCCACTCCCACCTTGCCTGAAAAGTCACACACTCTGCAGGATGCCTTGGGAAGACGGATTGTTTTCATTTGCAGGGAAGTTTGCAGCAGTGCACTTTTAAAATGACATTGTAAGAAATTGCTACAGTGCAAGACCTGTTCTGACTTTTATTTATATAAAAAGAGATCAGGGTTAGGATTTCTAGTTGGAAGAAACCCATGATTTTACTAGGACAGGGAGGCTTATTCTTCTCTCTTGGCATGCCATGCTCTCTGCAATCTATTTGAGAGGCAATAAAGGAGGTAATAAAGTGGCAATCAAAAACAATGCTTCAGTAGTCCTGAGCCAGTTTGTGGGATTTCATTTGGAACTTATTTACCTAACCCGCTCCCACATCTGTCTGTCTTAGGCACCTACAGGAGTTGTCTCTTTGGAACGCTTGAGGCTGTCAAAAGGTTAAATTTAGTTCTTAATGCAGTCTGGAAGACTTTATTGTTGGAAAGGGGAAGTGCAGAGAGGTAAGGGTATATGGGCACTGCAGGTATGGAGTACAGAGACAGCAGTAATGACTCTGGATCCAGGAGCATTTCCATCAGTGCCACGTTGTACCAGGTTAACTGACCCTTCCTAAGAAGAATCCTGTATTTCTCAGGGATGTGGTGGGACTGAGAGCTGTCCTGCCACCAGATCTATGTGAGAATGTTTCCTTGTCTCTGCATCACAAGTGGTGTCCAGGGCAGTCAGACCTGTCAGTGCTTGGGTGCGCTGGTATCCCTGAGTGACTTACCTCACAGCAGCTGATTGTACCTCCTGAGGCGCCTTGCAGCCTGAATTACTGTATGATCCTGGGATCCTACATTTCACAGCTCCAGACCTGTTGCTGCAGCCACTAGGCAATCCCTTCCTTCTCCCCATGGCTGAGGTTAGCTGGCTGCACCCACAGTACGACAGTGCTGACACTGACAGTGGTGCAGCTCACCTGCTCCTACATCTGAGCAAATAGTTCAGAGAAAAGTTGACGTATTATCTTTTATTGGCAGGCATATAATCAAAACAAGATATATATGAACTGATCATATTTTAATCACATTAATTATTTTAGATATTTTAAAAAGCTGCAGTTCGCAGATCTTTTCTCCATATGTTGATTATGAACCATTCTGCGAGCATCACCAGGTTTCTTGATTACTTATAGCCATTAGGTACAAGGCCTCTAGCTGGGACAAGTTCACAGCATGGCTGGCTTTCATAATCCTGTGTGGATAGGTTGGATGCTTTCTTTTATTTCTCAGAATGGCAAGAATGACATATACTTTCTGCAAGTTTTCATGACAGTAGATACTGACCTGGAGGTGACAGAAAAAGGCTCAAGAGAGGGATGAATGATCTTAAAATTCAAAATTTTATGGACAGAAGAGGCTTCAAGGTCAGTTTTCTCTGTTTTACAGTACTTCTCTGGAAATCCTTTCCATTTCCTCTCTCTGTATTTTTGCACTTCTGTTGGGCAGGAACGTGTTTAAAGGGTAGAGCTGAAAAGCTAGAAATAGAAATCCTGTAGGTTTTTTACATGCAAAGGTAGTCTTCTGTCTCTGGAAACTAATAGATTTAAGGTCCTAGGTTAATTGTTATATACACAACTGTTGGAAAATTGGAACACAGTTGGCCATGACTATGAACTTAGGCAGAGCATCTACTTCAGTTTTCACTCTTCCAGAATAAGGGTGGAATTCTGTGTTCCTTGCTGTAGTAAAGTCCCACTGTTCAGCTGAGTCAATATAATGGACAGTTGCCTGAATTAAGACTGCATCATCTAGAAATAGAGAGCCAAGCAGATTTTCTACTCTTTATTAGCTTTCTTCCTTGCTGTGGGATTTCAGCACATCCCAATCTTTAATACATTTGTCTTTGTAGCATACTTTTGGATGGAGAAAAATGCTATCTTCCCAAACCTGCCTAGAGGGAATTGACAAGGGGAGAAGTGAAAAACTTTAAAATGTTCAGGTTTGCAGGGGTGCAGGTGGGCCCTTACTCAGGTAGCTGAACATTTTTAAAAATACCCCTAGAGATGTCTTTCTGAAAATGAGCGACGTGGCAGAGCAGGGATTGAACCCGCCCTGGTGTCCCAGATGCTTAGCTAGTGCTGCAAATGCTGGCTTATCCTTCCTGTCCTAACGCTGTACTTAGTCCTGTCACTGCTGCCTTTGATTTAGAAGGGCCGCTCTGAATAGAAAGACTGTACTCAGGGTGAGTAATGGTGGTGAAATTCGTCTTTTTAGTAGTTGATTTTTAAGCCTGAAAAATCTGGCATATTCACAAACTGTGAATCAGTGCATCCAGCTACAGATGTTATCCTTTGGAAACTGAGGATCCTGTACCCAGCCGTACTGCTGTTGAACTACAGAAATGCTATCTGGACATGATTCCTGTTTCTACGACATCCAGAAGATAGTTGCTCTCTTTGTAGAAGCAAAAGATCAGAGGAGGTAAAAAGCAAACTACAGTAACACAAAGGAAGGGGAAAAAAATGTGTTCAAAAGACTCTTGTCTCTCCCCAGCTTCCTGCTCCCTCCCCCTGCCCCCTGCCTCCTCTTCCTTCTGTCTCTAAGGGTTAAATATGCAGAGGGAAAAAATTGCTAGACTTTATGTCTGTGCTTGGTGGGAACTATTAAATTACAGCTGGATGTTTTTAATTATGCCACACATAAATGCCTGAACACAACAGTGTTTTAATCCAAATGTGAGCCTCATTTATGTGTGTTCTGTGTTTGCTCTGAAATGCACTGGCTGGCACTTGTTTGTGGTGGCCCCTTTGTGGCATTGTAACAGCGTGTGGGGTTTTTACCCCCTCCCTTTTTTTTTTTCCCAAGTGCGAGGATGGGAGCTAGTGCTGGCGAGGGGGAAAGGAAATGGGTAATAAAACAGAGAGCTAAGCGGCTCACTGGAGCCAGCGATGCTGGGATCTGGTTAATTGCTCCGAAATGAAAAAGATTCGGGGGTTTTCATGAAATCCCATAGGTGCATTTGCCAAGCCTCAAATATTAGATTGAATTACAGTTTCTAATTCCTCCCCCCCTTTACCCACAGCCATGTGTCTTATTTCTTCCTGAAGCTTGTCCACTTTTCAGAGCAATGAATGTAAGAGGGAAGCTGAGTAAGGACTGCCTGCCTGCTTGTTTTACACCTTCCCCACCTACGTCTTTTCCTAATCCTACCTTTTATTAAAAAACAAGAAGTCTGTCTCCCTTTCCTCCAGTGTATCCTGGTCTGTTTGTGGATTTGAGGTTGAAATGTTGCCTATATATTCTGCCTCACAAGGGGCTGCGGGGAGGGCGTACCGAGGAAGACTGTCTCTGTCCCTTGTTCTCCACACCCACGCACTAGCTAAGCATAATATAATCCTTTTCTGCATAGCCACCAAGACTTGTTTTTTTACAGGGGGTTTGACCTGTCCCTCTCATTTTCAGAAATAATTTTACATTGGCAGTCAGTTGTGCCAGCATTTTTACTATCCCACAAAGGGATTTCAGCACCTGATTTGTGGGTGTAAGGGGACTGCACTGGGAAATGACGTCAGTGGCGTGGCTTGGAGGAGTAGCTGTCTCTGAGATCAAATCCTTAAATGGTAGGATTGGCACCAACAAAACTGAAGCTGGAGCTGAGACTCTCCTGTGTATAAATTATATCCACAAATCAAGATGCAAGCCCCTTTTCTGACAGTTATTGTGTTTTGTTAACCAGTGAACAATGTATATTTTCTTCGTCTGGACATTCTGAGATTACAAAAAGTGCACCTTGGTTATTAGGCTGGTATCTGATCCAAGTGTTGTTTTTCCTCTTGTGAGGAACTGGAAATCTTTCCTCTTACTTTCACCCTGGAGCTGGGAAGGCTCTCTGAGTCACCTAGTCCTGTCCCAGCCTTGGAACGGGCCTTTCTGCTGGAAATTTCTCTGCCATGTTTTTCTGAGCTGATCCTACATTCTTGTGTTATTTCTCACTTTTCTTATACCATTTATTGGCAGAAGCTCCCCTGGAAATGAGTGTGTGAAGTGTTCCTTCCAAATTATGCATGCACATTAGCAATTAAATGTAAGTTCCTACTTTCAGTCTGCTGTGATTATTTTAAATAATTAAAAATTAAGAGTCCCATTTCCTACTCAAAGGCAAGAAGGATTTAGGCCACTGTTTAGCTGGCAGTGTTTACCCAGCTCCTCATGCAGCCTCTGGTGTTAAGCGCTAGTCTGGGCTGCCCAGCTTAGGAGAGCAGAGCAACTAAGGGCATGCTCTAGTAAAGCATGCTTTGATACTTCTGCTGTTTCCTTGTACGTGATCTCATGATGCATTGCTGTGGGGAGATCTAACTGTTCTGCCAACTTGTTTTCAAGAACTGTTTTCAAAGGGAATGGTTTTAAATTGCTCACTTGGGGGGTCATTTATTGTCTGGTTTTTTTTTAGTGCTGGGTCCTCAGGCATTTCAGGGTGAAATCTCTATTGTTCACCCCACCTCCAGAATGATCAGAAATCATGGATTTTTACTTAGCCACCCACTGTCTTTTGACCTGAATACTTCAATTTTTCTTTCCCACCCAGTCCCTTCCTAATGTTAGCCACAGTCTTCCCATCTTGCTCTCACCCTGTAGGGTAAGGAAATGTGGTTTCATCCATGAATGACATTAATGCCATTGTGTGAATCATTAGTGGATCCAGCATCACAAGCCCTAGGGGATCGAATACTTGCAAACCACTAGAGAGAAATCCTAATATCAAATACGTGGCAGGAATCTTCCTAGCTCGAAGAAAACAAACCAACCCTATTTAATACCCAGAGAGGGTCATGGTGCTCAGAGAGAGAAGAGGAGCTTGTGTAATAGCCTGAAGGGCTGTAATACCCTCCTGTCTGTATTCCCTCTTGCCTCCCCTCCTCCCAGGCAGCTCCCTCTCCAACCACTCACCAGACCCTTCCCACTTGTGGCATATAATGGCAGTATTTGAAGCCTTGACTGGGCTATTGCCTTGTTCTTTCTCAAAACAAACAAACACAAAGTCAAGATGAAGCATGACTAACTCAGAAAATAGAACAATTAATAAAGACAGAAACTGAGCTTTTGTGGTGGGGTGAGGGAAGAAAAGCTGAACACCTGCTGTTCTGCTGTGGTGCTGTCCCAATTGCCCTGGAGGCTGCTCTTAGTTCTGCCTTTACAGGCCTTTGTGCCAGTGTTTCTGCTTTGCCTTAGCCCTTGGTAGAAGACAGCACAAGAGAATTGAGTTCTGTCTCTCTCTCATCCCCAAGATGTAAGATGTAACCTTGTGATTGCTTGCTGGCACCTCTGATGAGCCCAACACTTCAGTAGGTGTTCAAAAGCAGATTTTTTGTGTGTGTGTGTATAATGGCAGGTGCTCACACTTTATAATTTGGGCCAAACTTCCTCTGGGATGTAAACACACAAGGCATATTTGACTGGTGGCTCCTGCAGTATGCACTACCTGTGTAAGAACAGGAGTACTGCGCAAAAGCAGAGAAGGAAGATTGGAGTGCTCTGTTATGCATAACAGGACATAGATTTCCCTTAATGATCTCATCCTGCCAACCTTGAAAAGAACATTCAAAGGTACAGCAATCCCTTTCTCTGTGGAAACACTTATTCCCAAGTATCAGGCATCAGTATTTGATACTCCCTGCAAAAATTAGGTGATTAATAAATTTAGACAATCTACGTTATTAACTGGCATAGCTAGATCATTCGTGGTACAAGTGGACAACCTAGAGATGTGTAGAATGTCTTAAAATAGCTGTTAAAATATTTGTGTAAAGTTACATGTTTCATTTCTGTTCTTTTTTGAACTATGAATTTAAGTATTGGAATGTGAGACTCTCCAGTCCCAGAGGGTGGTGTTGGGACCAGAACTGAAGGGAGAGTTAGTTAATTTTATCAAGTATACTGAGCAATTTTGAAACAATTTGAAATCAGATAGGTTGGTTTTAACTGTGTTTGGGTCTGAAACTCTTCACAAATTAAACCTGATTGTTTGAATAGGAGTTCTTACACTCCATCTCAAGAGTCAATAGAGATGACAAAGCAATGGAGACTGGAAATGTTAAAGTTGGTATTCTGAGAAATATCAGGTAACACTCTGAATTTTCAAACTCTTCAATACTGACATCTGTAAGCAGAGATTTGGTAACTTACTTTTTGAAGCTCATTACCGTAGTGAACTTGTTAGTTCTCTGGCAGCTATGAAGGTTTAGCCAGCAATGATGTCAGAATTAAAAATATGTGTGTAACAGATAAGATAAAAGGTGCCTTTTTTCCTCTTTGAACATGGAGAGTTTTCTGGTTGTAGTTTCTTGAACTTGTTGAAGTTAATACAAGATAACACAAACTATTTTGGGATGGGGAGAATAATCCTTTAGGCACAGCAATAAAAAAAAGAAAACAAAGAGGAAAGATCCTCGTATCCAGACTCTAGGTATATAGAAGATTGATTTTCTGTATGTCTGATTAAATGTCTTAATTTATTAACCAAAAACTTACTGAAAAAAGGAAAATGATAAAAATAATGTTTAATCCATGCATATGGCTACTACAGTGTCTTTTTGAATAATGGATCTTTTTCTGCACATCAATGTTATTATAAAACTGGAAAAGCATCAAAGGAATATTCTACTTGCTGTCGGAGCCTTGGGAAGTTAAGTACCGAGAGGAGGCTAGGTTATACTTTCCCAAACTGTGAAACTAATAAAAAAGGGGCTGAAGATGGCTGTATAAGGTGATATATAGGTACAAGCCCTCACTGGTGAAATTTCTGATCAGGATTAACAATGTTCCATTATTTATGAAGAATGTGGAATTACAATGATATTTTAAAAATTGAACTAGCTACTGTTCCTAACTGGAGACCTCTTCTAAATATTGCATCATTTGCTATTTCTACAGAAACTTATATGAACTATGGTATAAATAGTGAAAATGTAAACAGTAGCCAAGACATTTTTAAGTGATAACTTCTATTAACAAGGTATAACATAAACAGACTTTAAGGTTTATGAGCATTTCTTATCAAGCAGAAGCATGTATGATAGCTGAATAGTTTCACGATTTCTAAAAAGCTGTTCAAATCAGTGAACTTAAAGTAACTCCTGTCAAAGTCAGAGGAAATTTTACCAGTGGAAACAGAATTAAGCCCTAAAGAGATCATTTTTTCAGCACCTTTGCAACTTTTCATCTGCCACCATTGGAGCCAATGGAAAGGGTTTCATTGACTTTGGCACATAAAGGGATGTTAGCTGTGTAACCCAAGATAACTTGTGTGTGCCAAAGAATAAACGAAATTTAGAATGAGACCAGCTTTGCTGTAATGGTGATGATATAATACTCAAGAGCAAACAACTAATAACCTCTTCTTAAAACAAGAATCCATCATGAATGCTCCAAGACTAAAGGGAAATTTTGCCTCTGGCCTCTGGGATTCCCTGCTGGGCAATGAAAAGAGGAGCTCTATCATGCAGAAAACGATGAGGAAAGAGGAAAAGCCCTCAGGAGAATAAAGCCTGTTTCTTTTCCCCTCTTTGTCTCCTGGCATAGCTATCTTTACCGCCTGTGTACAATTCCATTGAGAAAAACCAGTTCATGATAGAACAAACTGAGAAAGTGCTAGTTCAGGCAGCCTCTTCTTTTCTTTCATGGATTAATGGCAACTGAAAATGAAAGGATTATTTAAGGCCACTTGGGCAATATTAAGTACTGGCTATTGTGTGAGTCTAGGATCACATGTAGCCTGGAAACCAAAGACAGCAAACCACATTAGGTTAGTGTAGGTGGACACCTAGGTTATGAAACAGGCAGTTCTTGCATTTGCTTGTCAGTAGTTATAGAATTGTCCATTCTGCAGAAAGAAATTTTAAAAATGGTGGTTTGCAGTCAGCCTTTCTGAAATTCCCAAAGGAACAGCCATGTTACTCAACTCTAGAAAACAGACTTAGGGACCATTCTCAGTGATCATTTTTTATTTGGACTTCTGCTGAGATACAAGAAGTCACAGTTAAATCAAGTTCACTATTCATGTGTGTACTGATATGGGTCTGAGCTGGAAATGGTAATTTTTCAAAAGTTGTATTCTGTCAACCCATTTCAGAACAAGGGGAAAGCATTCTTCATTAAATCAATTCTGCTGTGTTTTTCTGTGGGTCAAATACAAACAGTTTTCAAGCCTTTGGTGTGAAATGCAGTTCACAGTCTGGCAGGACCTGGGAGAAATAAGAACTTAAGTGAGTGTACCCTGGAGTGTATCCATCTCTGTCTGTGTTGGGACAGGAGCTGCCTTTTCAGTATCTCACTTTGGCTTTTGCCAAAGGTTCTGACTCCTCTGCCTCCCCAGTTCTGGAGTGGCACAGATATGCCAGTGTCCCTTCGTATTTACTGTGTGAAAACTAAACTGGAGAAATGAGCTTTATGTTAATTTGCTGAAATGAAATACATGCTTATTCTGTTACCACATAGATGTGAGTTGCACAGGGAGAGGCTTGCTGTCACACTTCTCCATGTTCTTAGATTTATTATCTGACAGTTTGGTAGTGCCCAAGTAGGTTTATATCCATGGGTAGTCATGACTGCAAGAAAGAGCAGGGGCACGAAAGTGCCTCTCTCCAACGTAAAGCAGTGTAGACATCCCTGAAACTTCATCAGGTGAGCTAGCTCCGGATCTGAAACATATATATAGGCCTCTGGGGTGGGGCTGTGGGGAAAGGACTTAGGGCTGGTTGGCTTTGGTGCCATACAGTACTAACATTACTACTGCTTGTAGGGCCTGAGCTAGCAATGAAGTGTGCTTCTGTGTCAGAATGAGGCTGGCAAAAATTTGCTTGGAATTAGATCTGGAAATCTCCTTTCCATAGATGGTCTGTTGTATGAACTGACATTCGTTTGGAGGAGTTGAGTGAAAGGATTTAATATAAGTACGAGAACTTCCAATTTCAACATACATGGATTTAGGGAGGCCACTGGTCTTGTAGTACCCTGTAGGGGAGAAGTTTCCGTGATACGGTCTGGTGAATGATTAAAGGAAATTAAACACAGAAATAATCAGCAGAATGCTACTACTTTTTGTTTATTCTTGAGCAAGTGCGTTCATTGATGGCCTTCATCCCAAATTGTGCTAATTCTGCAGTCCATGCACCCCTGTGCTTCAGGAGCCTGGTTGCCAGTGCCCATATCTAAGAGCTTTCATTAGGAATGGACATTACACCATGTTGGTGTCACATGGGACTTGTGACTCTCTTCTTGCACAGACTAGGTATTCATTACTGGTGTAGAAGATAAGGCCCAAATCACAGATGGTTCCTGAGTGCACTGGCCCCATCACAGCGCATGTTCTCCAGTTACAGCTCTGGGTTCTTGAGAATTTAGAACTGATCTTGCAAAAGGTACACAGAAATTATTTAAACCAACAATGGGGAGTGAGAAGAATGTATTTCTGCAGAATACTTTGTGCCTTCCCACTCACTGCTTTGTGTCTGGGAAACCATTACTGCTTCTTTCTAGCTGTTTATTACAGTTTTGGATGTCTTGCTGCATTGATATTTCCTATTCTGGATACTTTGAGTCTTATTAAGAACTGAAAAAATGGTTGAATTATAATTTTTATCATTTTCCTGTATATTGGTGGAGCGTTCCTGATGTTTAGATGATAGTTATTAAAAAAGTCTCTGAATCTCAGGCTAAGGTTTTCAAATGGGCCTAGGCTCACTTTCCCCTTTTATCCAATTTTTATTCTTTCAGACTAGAAGACATTCTTTCCTATTTCACTCCTAAGGAGTGATTGGTTTTCTTCCCAGTCGGGATCTACAGCAATCTTCTCAGATATTTTGTCTAAGGTCCTCGTAAAGTGAAGCAGGAATTTTTGTTCCCCTTCTCTTACACAGAAGAGAGGGCCTAGTTCTTGTTGTCTTTGCTTTGAGCAGCAGGGAGGAGAAATTCCTTCCTGACAGTTGAAATGACAAACAATTTAGAAATATAAACATTAATGGAGGGTGGGCGTTGTCATTCTTATAGCACACTGGTGTAAATCAGCAGCAGGGTAAACGGAATATATGTTGCATCACTTAATTGGAAATCTACTTGCCCCCATGCCCATCTTTTCTCACAGGATTTTGGCCCAGTTATATCCCAAATTCTTATTGGACTAGTCTTCATATGCCAGAGTACTCTTCAGAGGAAAATCCAGGCCAGAG
Source organism: Atrichornis clamosus (assembly GCA_013400975.1). Taxonomy (NCBI): domain Eukaryota; kingdom Metazoa; phylum Chordata; class Aves; order Passeriformes; family Menuridae; genus Atrichornis; species Atrichornis clamosus. The sequence goes on along the minus strand of WBMZ01006324.1, from coordinate 406,258 downwards.
TGAAGCAATGTCATGCTTCAGCAGATTGCACAAGCAGCAGGAGACATAGAACAGAGACAAAAGCTGTGGAGAGCCCTACCCCAAGGTTTGACCACAGGGAACACCAGGCCCAAGGCTGTGGTGTCTTTACAAATGGGTATATGGGAAAAGGGATAACCATTCAACTGGCAATGCCTACCATTACACAGCTACCACTATCTACAGTATACCCTGCAAACTCCAAAACCAAATTTTGACTGGATTTATGAGTTGCGGGACAGAAGCCAAGTTAGCTCTTACTCAATCTTGATGTGTTTGGAGCGATCTCATCTTTATATGTCTGGAACTTTGTTTTTCTGACTTGGTTTCTTCGTATCTTCAACAGTTTTTATCAAACTGTAACAATGACATCCTTTCTTTAACTTGGCTTAGGGTCAGAAAAGGGGTTCTTAAACATACACATTTTGTTTAACGGGCTTCTCTTTTAATTTCTTATTTGATTAACAGAGATTCTCTAGCCTCACAACAGAGGCCACCTAACCTCTGGTGTAAGTCACAGCTTTCAGTCTCTTTGTGACTTTGTCATTCCCCTTGTAGAAAACTTCTGTCTATGTCAAGTTGACTTTTACACATGGAAGGTTTCAGTGAAGTTTGTTTAACCCTTATCAAGAAGGGTGCAGAGGGTAATAATAAGTAATTTTGGCCTATGACAGTACTATTTCTTCTTGCTTTGTTTCTTTCTTTGTGTCTGTTTTTCTGTCTCTATGTCTCTAACCAATTCTTTACCTGAGAGATCTCACATTCCCTGTCCTGTAAAAGTCTACACAAATCTGACTTATGAGCAAATTATCTTTAAACCTGCTCCTTGGATCATATCAGATGTCTGCTGCTAATGTTCCTGAATGTTCTTCATACAGATCATGGAGCTGGGCATGGATCAGGTAAAGTTTACAGCATTAGTTAAGGATGATCTCCTATATTAAAGGTGCTGGTCTAAAATACTGTTAGATACATATTTGGATTTACCAGGCAGTTCATATCTGATTGATGTCAAAATGACCCTATGGAATGTAGCAAAGACTCCATACAATTTCTATAGATTTAAACCTCATTAAAACATTGCTTCTATGAGATGTGACTATTTCTGCCACAATTCATGATGATTTTTGTTTTTAATTTTAGTTATTAGCAAATTCTTCACTAAAAGCAATGACTATGCCCTATGATAAGATTATTATACACCCACCTTCTCCATATTTTTATTGGGCATTTTGCTCTCTGTTGGCTGAGATAAAATTAATGAGTTTTTTAAAAAAATACATGGTAATTTTATACTTTCAGGTATGAATGAAAGACGCAATTAAGGTTTAGATGCCTTGAAGATGTGTATCCTCACTGAAATGACATGGACCTGTTGGAGTGAGCCCAGAGGAGGACCACGAAGATGATCAGAAGGCTGGAGCACCTCTCCTGTGAGGAAAGGCTGAAAGAATTGGGGTTGATCGGCCTGAAGAAGAGAAGGCTTCTGGGAGACCTTATTGCAGCTTTTCAGTACCTAAAGGGGGCTTGCAAGAGCGCTGGAGAAGGGACTTTTTACAAGTGATAGGACAAGGGGGAATGGCTTTAAACTGAAAGGAGATCAGTTTAGATTGGATATTAGGAAAATAATCTTCACTGTGAGGGTGGTGAGGCACTGGAACTGGTTGCCCAGAGAAGCTGTGGATGCATCATCCCTGGGAGTGTTCAAGGCCAGGTTGGATGGGGCTTTGAGCAACCTGGTCTAGTGGAAGGTGTCCCTGCCCAAAGCAGTGGGGTTGGAATGAGATGATCTTGAAGGTGCCTCCCAACCCAAACTATTCTATGATTCTCTGAAATGATAGCTTTATGTATCATATTATTCATTATAGGTCATAAGTAATTATAATTACAAGCAATTAGATTCAGCATGAGTGTTCATTTCTCGGTTTTGTTTTCTGGAGCAAATTTTATGCTGAGCAATGATCCACACTTTCTATTGTACCACCTTATAACCACAAGTGGGATTTTTTGTTGGTAAATGGAAGTGCCCACAACTGCATCTGTAGCGAATGCATGTATATCCAACAAAAGCCACACCAAACCAAAGTGTGTGATGTAAATATGTATGTACACAGCACATGTATATGATAGGCGTGTGATTCACTGGAGTGTGTAGTTGTGTGTATTGTACCTGGGCAAGGAGGTGAAACATCCTGGTAATTCCTGATGCACCATCATACTTTGGTCATGCAAAGTGATTGTAAGCACGGCTTTACTGGGCAGTTAAAGTGAGTTTACAGCTGTCTTGTGTCAGGAAGCTGAGTGAAGCAGCCAATGAATTCAGTACAGAACTCCTGCTGTTTTGGCGTGGTGGAAGCTGCTCCCCAGGCCGCCTGTCCCATGAGCATCTCACTGAGAACGGAGCAGGGTGATAGTTGGAACAATTTGTGTTTCCACAGCACAAAACAGTGAGATCCTGTGAGACCTTCAGTGAACCTCAGTATGTCCAGGTTTGATTGTAGTAGCAGTCCTGCTTGCTTACAAGTCTAATTCTACACAGAGGGAGCGAGTACCACCACACTGTCTCTCTCTGCTCTGCACAGAGCAGCATGGGCTACGACGCTTGGCTTCTGTGCTTCACTGCTGGGGTGGGTGCTTTGCCGTGGCACCTCCCGAAGTAGCAGCATCATATTTGCAGTGCAGAATAGGGCTGTGGACTCTCGAACAGTGAGAGAGAACAAAACAAATACCCCTGCCCACACTGTTTTTCAGCATCTATTTCTGAAGAGCCGTTTTTCCTACTGAAGGGTAGCGCTGGAGAGCAATCAGTGCTTTTGTGTCTGATAGCTCTTCCTTTGTCCAGTTCAGATGTTCCTCCATCCATGCTGCCAGATAAAGGCTGAACTGTACTACAACTCAGCCTGGGGTGTCCAAGCTCTCAACGGCTGTGAAAGAAAGGGGTTTTTTGAAAAAAAAAAAAAAAAAAAGGTAGGGAAAAAAATTTCATAAAGTATAACAAATAGATACAAAATAAAAATACACACAGAAGACGCTGTGCAGACAATAGCTGGAAAGCAGGAGTGCAGTGATGTTTTCCTCTGTCAGTGGGTCAGTGTGTTCTGTAAGCACTTCCATCCTGTCGGGTCCCTGGTTGGTCTCCACCTGCTAGCCGGCTCACTCCAGAGGCAGCGCTGACCTGGCCGCTCCCTCATTTCGCTGGCGCCAGCGGCTTGATGGGCCTTGCACTTTGATTATTTGTGTTAACAGTTAATTTAGCACCATGGACACGTGTGCCAAAGCTGCCTCCACTTCCTGCAGCCTTCCAACAAATGGGACTTTTATGAGATGCCTTTCACAGCTCCCCCGCCTCCTCCAGCTCAATTCATTTGCCTCTCTTCTCCCCCACCCCTCCCCTGCTTTCCCTCCCCACCCCGCCGTCTCAATCTCAGCTGTAATCTTTTCTACATCTTGCAGGAAAAGAGCTATTTCTGGCAGCTCTGTCTCTAACACTCGCCCCACTCAAAGTGATTTAATGGAGATTTATAGATGCGAGGCTATGCAGCTCTGAGGCGCTTTCCTGAAGTTTTTCTGTGCCTACGTTACGTATGGAATTTATTTATTTAATGTTTGGTGTTGCAGCTACAGTGTCAACTGTTTGCATGACATATTCCACATACTTTTTTAAAAATTTTTTCCACAAGAGTTCCAGCGAAATCCTGTTACACAGCACATTTCTGGTCCAATTCATCCCAGCTGCTAACTTTACCAAGTGAAAAGCTGACACCCAGGTCCAATTTCATTAAACCCCAGTCGGCATGGTTCTTTGTGATAAAAATGACTCTCGTCCTATGCAATATGTATTTTGGCTCACAGCTACAAATAAATCCTATCGTAAGTACCTTCTTCCTAGTATGCAGCACACTGCAATGGTCCAAAAAAAAGCAGCTTCTGTAAGAAGTTGCGGAGAAGAGAGACTGTTCTAATCATTTATCATGATTTTCCAAGTAAGCTCTCTGCTATCTTAAGAAATTATGTTCTCTAAAAATACATGAGAACTTTAGTTGTATATAACACCAAAACTGCTGTTTCTGCTGTCATTCCAGCTTTGATTGATGCAGAAAGATCCAATCTGGTACATAAGGGACTCTATATTTACAGCCCAATACACACAACATGTTATTCTCTGTTACCCTTTTCCAAGTGCCCAAGTACTAAAATTAGCATGAAATATTCAAAACACAGCCAGATAAACAAAAGGACATGTATTGTTAAACTCCCATTTAATCTTCATTATTGGAGGGTGCTTTGTGTAAGTGCTCAAGAGGGTATGTGCTGGTGTTAGGACACCTCCAGCAGGCACACATACATCCAGTACCACTTAGTCTCCATGTGAGACCTGGCTTTTGTGTGGACTTTCAGCCTGAGGGTTAATTTTACTTGACCTCTTTCCCTTCTCTGAACGGTGACACACATGGATGGTCCCCTGTCTGCTTACAGGAGGAGGAAGCAGGGTGTCCCCATCCTGCCAAGTGCTCCAGGTGGCTGCATCTCTGATGGCTTTAGGTGCAGGAATCTCCTGATCTGAGTTGCTTACAGGAGCTGGGACATAAAGCCGTTTCTCAGCGTCTCCCCTGAGTGAAAATTCTTGTCCTTTTAAAAATGAAATTGAATGAGTTAAGTGTAACCTGTCAAGCACAAATCCTGTACTCTTCTCATCTTCAAAATAAGCACTGTGCGAGCCCTGATCCTGCCTGCTCTCCTGCCTTCTGCTTGTTTAACAAATGGTATTTTGAAATAATGCCATAGTGTATTTTTAAATATCGAATTTTGCTGTGTTTTGAAATTGCAGATTCCCTTTGTTCGAGCAGGTTTTATCCCTGTGCTTAACATTTTGTTCTTACGGTCTCTGCTAAGCTCCAGGACAGCACATTTTGGAGGTCACTGGTGAATATCCTTTGCTTAGGCTCAGGCAGGTACTCTCGTGATGGATTTTTTTTGTGACACCAATGGAAAAGTTAACAAGTTGGAAGAATACAGATATGACCATTTTGGATCAGACCATTTGTACCTTGAGACTGCTATTTTGCTGTGAGAGTAGCTAATCCTGGATGACAGGTTTTTTACAAATTAAACGTACTTTGGGAATGACTATCCTGTGTAAGGGTAGCAGCACTGGAAATGGGTTTTCCAGTCTGCCTATTGTGCAGAACATTGCTTTAGACTTTTTGGGAATTTACATTTGTTCTGGTCAGTTATGGGGTTTTACAAAAGACCTAGGAAGTGTTGAAATTGCAAGTTCGTGTTGGACCAAGTGTTGCAGAAGCATGATGTTTCAACACTGGGTACGTCATGAACCTGTAATTTCAACACTTTCTAAGAGTCATCAGAGTCTCTCAGGCTGAACTAGAACATAACTAAGTGTTCCCCCCCGAATACTCAACTATCTTTTTTTTTTCTTTCCCCCTGGAAAATATAATTTGAAACACCATTTGGTTGACATTAAAGAGTTTAAAATTGTTTTATTAATAATGAAGGAAAGTCAAAGTAAAGGATTACTGCAAATAGAGAAACTTGCTGACTCAAGTGGTAGTGGGTGAGTCCTTCTGCTGGATAAGTACAACGGACTAGGGTTGCAGTTTTAATTATGGATTCACTTGTGAGGGACAAAGCTGAATTTTTACAAGCCGTCTGTGGTTATGATTCTGCCTTATGTCATTGTGCACTGGTTCTGATATCACGTGTTAAATTCCTGCAAATGAATCTGCCATTACTTCTGCCTCTGGACTGTATCTCCCTCAGGCTCAGCCAGAGTGGGAAAGGGAGATGTGGCACAGCTTTGAATGCAACTTCAAGCAATTTCTACCTGCCTTGTAAAGTTCAGCACCAGACCTGAGACTTGCATGTTGTGTGTGCACTCCTTCACTAGCCTCCCTCCTCAAATCATCCATAACAAGCATCCAGGATGCAATCTCACTTTTAAAGGCATCTCCTAGCATTGGACAAGCCAGGGCTGCCACAGCTGCAACAGTGAGAAGGCAGAAGACCACCTTGCCTTGTAAGACGTTGTGGCTTTGTTTCCTCAACTGGCAGCCTGTGCCTTGAGTGACCTGATACTCCCATTCAGTGAAAAAATTCCTTGGTCCTAACACAACACTTTTTGTGCACTGACTCAAAGTGTTTTGCAAAGGTTGAGCAACATCCCTTTATTAGATTGAGAAAATGAGGTACAGACAGACCAGAGCAATTGCTGGAAGTCCTCGATGAGGGCAGCAGAGGACAGAGCCCCAGTAGCCAAGTTACTCAGTAGCCAAGTCCTTACTCAGTAGCCTGTTCACTTGGAGACACTGCCTCCATGCACTCAGCTTCCCACCATCCTGCGATGGCAGGAGGGTAGGCAAGTTTAAGGTGAGTTCTTGATGCAAAATCTTTGTTTTGCATTTTTTCTTATGTTTGACCAACTTCTACCTCACTTCAGTAACCTTTCAGAAGCATGCTCCTCCCTCTCATATCCCTTGATATTCCCTCAAGATCTAATGAACAATATTTTCTTCAAGTATAACACTTTCCTCTTTTTGCATTTATGAGATGGATTGGGAAACTTCCTGTACCATCCCTGGGAAACTGAACAACAAGCAGGACAGGAACTCTTACATTAACATAGCTTGTATTAAACATGCACTGGTGTGACTGGATCTGAGGGTGGGAGACAGAGAACTACTGGGAATAGCCAGGATTTCTCCCTGTTGCAGGCAATGCTGCTGAGAAAGCACAAACCAGCCACAGTGGTGAAGTCATGCAAATGCAATGCTCCCAAAGGCCACAGGAATTGTGGAAAGATTTGTGTAAATATCTCATGCATTCTTGTGCTCTAAGGTTTATGGAAACAAAAACCACAGTCACAGAGCCAATGCCACATTTGCTCGTCCCTTCCCCCTTCTGTTTCTTCTCTACAGAAAGGTTGTAGAACAGTTTATTTGCAGCCAAGAAATGGAATTTTTTTTCTTTTTGTTTTTACTAGTAATGTTAAAAAAAAAAGTGGAAAAGATGGTAAGCGTAAACAAGGTTAAGCAGGGTACAAGAGAAAGGATGGTTGTGAGTACCATGTGAACTTCTTTGCTGTAAACATGCCTGGAAAAATACATGCCACACTCATGTTCCCCAACTCATTTCAGACAACACATTTTCTCTATCACCCACCAAGTGGACCCACCCCGTTCCCTACACCAGTTCATTCTGTAGATTGTCCATGCGATTTGCTTACCCTCAAAGGGAAGATACTGTATGTTTACCTTCCTGCTTCATTTTTGAGGTTTTATTATGCTCTTTTGAGAGTCTGACAATACCTGAGTCTAGACAAAACCAGCCCTGTTTACTCATGTCCTGGTGTCATTCCTCTCTGTTATTGACTGCACCAAGGACATTCTCCTCTTCTTCAGATTCTTTGTATCATTTCAGATAGTGGTATCACGCTAGAGAGGGACCGTCTACAGGGGGGCTGTTACGAGTGAATAGCTCAGGGGAATAATGCACCTGCTGTTGGGGAATATACGAGTTGGTCCTACTGCTGCTACTGGATGTGAGCTGCCAGGAGCTGGCGATGGACTACACAGCACTGTTGGGAGAGGGGGGCACTCTATCAGGTGCTCTTTTTTTTTTTCAGATCTTAGCTACTTGCAGTCCCATACTGACAAGAGAGGATGGAAAAAAGGCAAAAGGAGATGGTTAAAAGCTATGTCCTTAGTCTATTTCAATTAACCACTCCTTTTCAAGTCTGAGGGAGCTTTAGCATCATCTTTTTTTGAATGGATCCACAGACCAGAATGCAGGGAGGATGGGAGCAAAAGACTCCAGCAGGGGCTGGAAGCTGTGAAATTACTGAGAAAGAAAAAAAGAACAACTTGTATTGTCTCAGGGTAATAACCAGCCTGGCTGCTGGCACAGACTGCTGTAACCCAAAGGCGAGCATCTTCCTCATGTCACAAACCCCAAACACTTGCTGCTTTCCCACAGTGCCACAGCACCCTGTGTGAGTCACCCCTCCCGGCCCCCTTCATCTGTTGAGGTGCTTTGGTTTTTTTTCCCCAAGAGGAGATTTCTACATAGAGGAAAGTGGCCGGGACGACCTGGTGCTAACACCAGTCTGACTGCAATGGCCATGGAGCCAGGTGTTCCTCTGCCTCTCTGAGGGATGTTGGCTGTGGCTCTCAGCAGCCCTGGTGCTTCAGCAGGTGGCACTGTGAGTCCTGCTCACCCACTGTGGGGCTTTTGCTGCTTCAAAAGGTATTTTTCTTTTGGATAAGTAATAAAGCTGAGGTTCTGACCACTTGTGGTCATTCAAAATGCCAAGGTATTTTTCAAAATACATGGGTGCTGACCTATGCATCCCAGCCAAATTGCAGCTTGGGTAGCATCCCACCAGTCCAGAGCTACACTGGTGATTCCACTGGGATATGATTTATTTCTTCACTTCCTGTCCTAAAGGAACACCCACAAAGTTGTGAAAGTTGTGCACAGAGTGTGCAGTGCAAAGGAGGCTGCACTGATTGCCAGGTGAGGTTAGCTTAGCAATTGCTGGCATTTCTGGAGTGGTTCTTCAGATCAGGAGTGAGCAGGAAAGAAATAGCTAAGCAGCTCCTAGGCAAGGGTGTTGCTGATACACAAACTCAAATAAAAAAGGGGACAAAATGCTCCAACATGTCAGTTGTGAAACATTTATTAAGTTAACAAGTCTGTAAGGACCAATAACACCATCCTCACTGTCTGTTCCTGTAGCCACTTACAGGTACAGGCTTTAGTCCTGCCTTAACAGAAGCATGAGGAAGCTGGTGCTAGTTATCCTGCCCTCGTCTTTTCTGATCACCCAACTGGCAAAACTCAGTAGTGGTGATTTATTTGCCGCTATCACTTGCTTCAGCTATGGACTCAAAAGATAATTATTAGATTGTATTACATAATCAGGGTTTTGTTTGGATAGATGATCTTTGTTTTACATTCTAGTGGAGAGTGTCATCATCTTTTTTTTCATGAGGGAGTCCCTTGCTCACAGCACAAGATTTGGAAAGTGCCAGAGAGAGCACTCTCCTACCTGCTTCCAGATTCCCTCCAGCTTTTCTGTCCTCCTCCCTTCCGTGAGTGCTGCATGTGGGGTGCGGTGCTCCTGACCCTTGCAGAGTTCTATTTGCTTATTTTATCTCTGAAAACAAAACAAATTTCTCTGTGTTTTGTTCTATTTCCTACACGATAGAATCTTTTGTTTTCACTTGCAACCTTTGCAGCTTCCAAGACTTTTTACTCCTTGTGGTTTGCTGAGATGCATGGGGTTCAATAGTCTGCCACCAGGCCCTGGCCCAAGGTCGAGGATTCCCTCCTTTTCCTTCCCAGTATTGTCCTGCATCCTGCAAGGCCCTTCTCCTCACATTGCTGTGGCTGTCGTGACAAAGGGGACTGGCACCAGGCACACTCCTGCTGCCACGGTGACAGCTGCTGAGCACTCGCCAAGCTCTAATGACAATAGCATGACCTCAGACACTTTATTAAGAAAGAAAAACTTGAAAGGGAGGGTACACTTAAAAGCAGACAATAACACCTTGTCTCAGTGCAATGCATTGTTTTCACAAGCCAGGGATAGAAATGCTTTTAATATAATCTTGGCCTATTCTCTCCCAGCCTCCCTCCCCATTTTACGCACAGGTTCATCCACATCCATGCTGGACTCGAGTTCACAACATTCGCTGTGTGACTATAAACGTGCAAATAGATGTTATGGACCACTGGGCTCAATATGAAGCCAGGCATCGTATTGGCCAGGCCATACTTTTAATGCTGCTGTGACACTGGTTATTCCTCTGTGCTTCACTTTCTCTGGGGTGATCATGGGGTAAAATGGGGGTGATGGTACTTTAGTCCCCGTGACAAAGCCTCCTGAGCTACACAGGTCTGGATGGACCTGTGCTGTGGATGGAGAGGGAGGCTGGGAGCTGTGCTGCTTCTTGGAGCTTCCCTGCCACAGGAAAATGGAAGGGGAGGACCCCGGTGGGGAAGTGCCTGTGTTCAGCTGTGCCTGAGCTCTGCAGTCACAATGGCCATGGCAGAAAACCTTTGCCTGAAGCCACACAGAAAGTCTGAGAATGAGTAAATAGGCTTGGCAGAAGGAGGAAGTAGAGCTGGTCAGAAAAATTCTGACTAAACAAGTTTTCATTGGAATTTACCGATTCATCAACATCAAAGCACTTTGTGGAGAGGGTCCAATTTTGTCAAAGTTGCTTCCAAAACCAGGCAGGGCTTGAAAACTGCCTGCTAGGCACATTTTGGAAACCTGGCTAGTTCTATGCGGATTTATGCCTTCAGTTCCTTAGCAGTTCACCAGCTGGCTGTTAAGAAGTGTATCTTTCCAGGTGTAATGACTCTGAAGTGACTGTCTCCATGCAAGGAATCCCATGGTGGTCCGTGTCTGTGACCCTGTTCATGCTCTTTGTAAAACCCTTGGCTCAGGGACATTGGCTCTGCCTAGTGCTATCAACTTTTATCAGACACTCTTTCTTAAAAACCAGAGAAATCGACCGACTAAGTTGCTGCTTTCAATTCTGGGATCTTTTAATTTGAATCTAGGAACAAAATGTCTGCATTTAATTTCTTTTTTATACATGCTAAAATAACTCCATTGATTTAAATGGAATTACTACTCAGCTGAATTTGTGTAAATTGGAGAAGTCCAATGAATTGCTATATAACCTTTGGAACATAATGAAATCCACAAAATTACCTAGTTATTTATAATCTCCAGTTGGAGTGAACAACTTTTTTGCTTCTTATGGATGATATTGGTGGTAAAGCTTAAAAAGAAAAGGAGAGGAAGAAAAGGAGGAAGAAGAAGAAGAAAAAACATACTTGCTAGACCTGGTTCTTCTCAATGTGCAATGCCTTCTCTTTTATCCTTTACAGCTGGATTTGTGTGTGTGTCTGTGTGTGTGTGTGTGTGTGTGTGTGTGTGTGTGTGTGAGAGAGAGAGAGAGAGGGGGAGACAGAGAGGAAGGGTATTTCACATTTCCCATGATAGGTTTTGTTTGGGCTTGTGATAGCTGGATTCACTGTGCGTAATCTACAAGGCTTTGCAGAGCATTTCTTGAGCTTGTCTTCATGGGAGCAAAAATTGTTGTTGTGTTTTTTTTCCTTTTTCCACAGAGGACTTTTTGAGCGTCTAGTGTGAACACACAGTACTGGAGAAGCACAGAAATATGCCACTGCTTTCAGGCTTACACATGTCCAGATGTGCATCCCAAGATGTGCTAACTTTGAGGGACATAAAGCAAACTGAAAGGAACAGGATTTTACTGAAACAAACAGGATTCCACAAAAAGAAGCCGACCAATTAAAGCTGTGCAGAGAACATTTTCTTTCATAGTACCTACATTTATGCAATTGTGCTAATGCACTGTACTTCACAATATGCCTGCATTTTGCAGCACACACTTTGCTAATTTTTTTTTCAATTGGACACAAGATAATCTTTTACGTAATGTGTTTATTTTAGCTTTGTTTTTCCCACTCCCCAAGGTCTGTTAGGATTTCTCTCCTATCTTTTTAATGTGCCAATGACATTGGTTGTTACAAGGTCAGGATCAGGATTCATTGTGGGGGGCAACAGTGCTACAAGGGCTTGACATGAGATCAGAAGCAATGTTGCAGTGAATTAAAAAAAAAAAAGAAAAAAAAAAGTAGCAAGGCTTATGGTGCCGAAAGCTCTGGGTTTCCCATCCAGACACCATCTGTGAAGCACTTGGGGACAGTGCCTAAGGTCTGAGTCATCATGTTTGGCAGTCCTTTACCCAGGGATCTGTTTCCCTGGGGGGAGTATTCGTTGGGGGAGAAAAGAAATGGTAGAAGGACGGAAGATAAACTGCCCTTTAGACCCATGATTTATATTTGGTCAGAGTACCCCTGTTCTATTTTCTTTTACTTGGAATGTATCTTGGACATGTTGTTTCAATATGAGACAATCAGCTGGGCTCTCAGAGGAATGTCCCTGGAGACTCAAAACAGCCTCCCAGTAGGGTAATATGTTCAGCAGAATTCTAAGATGTATTCTCCAACATCTGCAGTCTATTTGTGCGTCCAGAATATTTCCCATCAGCATTTGGGGAATCAAAAGGCACTTTGAGAGATGGTCACCAATTCTCTACACTGCATGATAACTTGTAAAATGTTTACTTCTTTAAACTTCTACTGAGCTGGTGGTTGTTTCTTTCTTTCTTTCCTTTTTTTTTTTTTAAAGAAACTAACAACAGAAGGACATGAAAATACACTTTAAATTATTTTTTCATATGAATGGGTTCTGAATGTAGTAGTAACCTCTTGGGAAACAAGAAGACTTAAGGAGTCATCATGGACAACACAATCAATGTCTGTTCTGGGTGTGTGACAGCAAAAATAACTTATGAGACTGCACATTAGAAGAGGGTAGAAAATAAATGGAGACTATTATATTTTACATCTAAGGTATCATGTCCTCATTTTGATTATTTCACTTGGTTTTAGTAACCCCAGGCCAAAAAAAAGACAGACCTGGGACTAGAAGAAAACTCCAGGCAGGTAATGAAAATAGCAGAGAACTACAGAGAACATATTCCTTGTAGGAAGAAATTGAAAAGATTAATATTATTTATGCAGGAAAGTAAAAGAACATGAGAACATATAGCATGTGTCACACAAGGACTAATAGATAGTATGCAGAAAGCCAATTTAAATCTCCTTTTCAATCTTCTCAGTGATATAGGAATTAGGAACATTCATAACCAAAAGGAAATATTAATTGGCACAATGTGCAATCAATCTGTGGGCATCGATTTTGCAGAATATCATTTGTACAAACAGCAGAAAGTTGGCTGAAAGACTGAGAAAAATCTTGTGTACAAATATTAAATGAAAATGTCATCTAGGTAAGATAAAACCAGATCCATCTAGCTTTATTCAGCAGGGCATATAAAGGTAAGAAGAAAGATGAGCATATTACCATAATGATGGGAGTACAAGGGACTGAGTGTTCTTATGGCAGGGGGTCTCCTGGTCACCTGTTGGTATTCAAGGAAAGCTGTCTATTTGCATGATACTGATTGCCATTTGATTTTGGAGACTGGGAGCACTTAATAATTAAGAAATGGATTAAATTCTTTCCCTTTGTTACCCTTCCTCACGAGCTGTAAGACTTCACATGGATGAGAGGAGGCATTTGTCCATGAAACGGCGACAGTGAGGAATCACAGGCAGCTCTGCTCTAGCACTGCTCTTATCAGCTGTGTGTGCAGACAGACTATCTAGCCCTGTGGACCAGAAATAGGTATGTTATGGATTATGGCAATCTCCTATCACAAGGCAAAAGAAGCAAGCTGTGGTGCTGCACATGAACTCACACCAAACTACAAAGAAAACATCTAAGGTTGTAATTTCATTCATCTTTTTTTTTTTTCCCTTTTTTTTTTTTTTTCTGAGATCCTTTCTCTGTTTCTGTTCTGTGAAAGCCAAATAAAGGCAACAAATAACTGAAAAATCCCTAAACAAACAGTTGGGACTTTGACTTGCGAAATTGTATTTGCATGTTTGTTCTGAAGAGGTTCCCATAGCCCAGCTCTGACTTTTATCTATCCCCACAGGATGTACTCCTACACTTTTTCTTCCAGGGTCCCATGCTTCCTGTGGGTGTTCCCACAGCTGCCAATTCAGACAGCTCAAGTCTGGAATAGACTTTGCACAATCCTGAAGATGCTATTCTCTCACTAAGTCAAGTGATTCCACACAAAAATATGGCAGATGTTTAGCATCAGGAATCAAAACAGCATTTTCGCACCACACAGCACATTCTTCTCTTCCAGATACCTTTCATTTCCTCTCTACAGGATATGGAGCAATTTTCCTCTTTTGCTGCTGTTCATGTGAACTCAGGAATCTGTGAATTATACCAGGACATTTGAATTCCCATGTAATCTTTCCTGAGAGGTAAAGGGGCTTGGTTCACTGATGTCTCATGCTTCATTTTTTCCCACCTAGAAGAGAAATACAGGGGTAATAACACTAGGTTACTTCTTGTCCTTTATTTTCAACTTCTGTGGTTTTCAACACCTGAAAGACAAGAGCTCCTGAATGCAATCTGTACTTCAGAGTAAGAGTAACCATGGGCCAGAAATATCTAAATGGGTATTAATTGTTTCTGCAGAGGGCTCTGCAGTTTTGGAGCTAAAGAAAGCCAGATTCGCTGATGCTGGAGATGAATATTCCTAATGACATCAATGGGTAGGTTCCAACTGAAATTCCAGCCACCTGTGACCTTGGATTACCCTGTGGCATTTTCTTAAGGTGATCTAGCATCTTTTTATGAGGTCTTATTGAACTGTGCATGTGGCTGTCTTCATCAGACTTTTCAATGGCACAGAGAAAGATACGTGAGTGTTGTGCTGAGTCCAGCTCACACCATTCCCCAGCTTGTCTCTTGTGTCCCCTCAGTACTCCAGTGCAAGGGTTGCTGTGATACTGTATTGCCCACTGGAAAATGTCTTAAGCACACTTATGTAACTCAGAGTGCAACAAACTTGGGAAAAGCTGTGCCTACCAGTCCTGATTCCAAGCAGCAAAGAGGAATTAATTAATTTGCAGTCTGGTTCTTTGTCACAGAGACCCTGGGCTTTCCACACATTCTGGGTTAAGCACTGTGACACACTGTGTTAAAGCTTTAGAAATAAAAAAATGAACACATTGCCTAACAGAAGATAAAAGAACTGCATGGCTGTCATGTAAATTATTTAAGCCAGTAATTAAATTACTTTCTTTGCCCCCCATTCACTAAATGACTTCATCACGACATTACAAGCTCTTTCTCTTGTAATGAATCTGAGACCAAAATAAATATGAGGTACATTACAAACCCATCACTATGTGCAATGCTGTTACTAATTCTCATTTTCACTAAGAATTTACACGATGCTGCCTGTGTCAGGCAAATCTTTAAAGGAATCTATAACCATTTGGAAGGTGCAGAATTCATGTAGAATTATCCTCTCTACTTTTTAGTGTAGCTTCGTGATTAGGATTATCTGAAAGCTTTTAAACTCAGCATTTTTAACAATGTAACATTCTCCCCGAACAAATGCTTGCTTTTTCTGCAAATGTTCAATTTTTTCTGTAGAAGATTTAACATCTTCTGTTGACTATAGGATTTTAAAAGCTTTACAGAAATATTTGGTCTTTTGCCCATTTTTGAAATGGAGGGGATGGGACATTTTCAGACAGCTATGCAAAATAAGCCCCGTTTACACCAAACCCTTAACATAAACATATCATGCATAAGCTTAGCAGCTGTATAGAAGTCAGCAGAGAGAGTGGAAAGGCTTTTGAACTCATATTTCCACACTGGACAGATCTGCAGTGTTAGTACTGGTGGCGGATGAGGGATAGACAAGACCAAGCATACTTCTGAGGTTTGTAATTCTGTCTTGTATGGCTTCCCCTCCAACATCTGGAGCTGGGGGAGAGGTGCTACACAAACCTGTATGACAGATCTCCTACCCAAGGCTTCCCATATGTGATGGGCAGCCTAAACAGTCTTTGTCAGTTTAGTGATGGGCTTGGCAGTGCTGGGTTAATGGTTGGACTCAATGATCTTAAAGGTCACTTTCAATCTAAGTGGTTCTATGATTTTATGGTTCTTTTCTCTGACCATCCAGAGAAGAATGACTACAGTTTTTATCAAGCAAACTAACAAAAGGGCAGCAATGTTGCAGGAAGAAAACATTCACTGCTTGGCCTGAATCTTGCAGAGATCCGTGCGTATTTTACCAGACACTTGCTGTGTTCTTTCAGGCTGCTCAGGAATGTCTCTAGCAGCAATACAATGGGCAGTGTGCCATCCAGTGTGAGCATCCTAGAGGAAAATGCAGGTCTTGCTCTGTGCAGCTTCGTCCCCACAGTTCTGTTTTTCTATTCCTGCGTCCCAGGAAAGAAGTCTGTGAAAGCTGAGCTGAATTTTAAAAGCTGAACTGCTAACCTCAAATGCCAACGGAAGCACCAGTATCCTGATTGAAAATCACATTTTTAACACCTGAGATCCCGTACAGGTGGGGAAGTGTGTGTGAAATTCTGTGTAACTCCTCTGTGCTCCTCCTGGAGTCTGGCTACTGCTGATATTCTCTGTAGTGTTTCCACATGTACACAAGTCTTCCTGACATAGCATTTCTTATTTACTAATATTTTTTTTCATTCACCTGAAAATGATTGCATTTGCATCGATTTCACTACATAAGCAGTCACTATTAATTGATAGCTTTGCCATGATAGGACTGTCCTCTGATCAATAAAGGAGACTCATCACCAAGAGAAGGTTACCAAGCAGTCCAGAAATTTCATAAAGTCCAGACTGTTTAAAACATTTTAGAAATGCATTTCTTTCTGTCAGCAAGCTTTCCCAAGCTATTTCTTTACTTTTTCTGCTCAAGGTTAAAAGAAGGACTAAGGGTCAGTATTACCCTTCATCGCGTACATTTTTTTAAGACTGAAATATTTCTAAGAAAGTTTTCACACTTTTGAAAACCCGATACACTAGGCAGATAACAGTTCTACTCTGGTTTACTCTATTCACACACTACGCTTTTGTATTTCTGATCCCTTATATGAATTTGCTAGAAGCAGTAAGAGGAAAGGACCTCTCTCAGAGGCAGAGATTGCAGATGACCTCATGCTGAGGAGACAGGATGCAAAGCACAAAGCTTCTGAGGTACCCACGGGGCACCACATGGAACTTTGGCAGGTTTGTGACACTTCTGTTTTGATTTGCAATATAGAAGGTCTATATTCCTGGAGTTTCCTGGCAAAGTAAATATTGTAAAGCACATATTATTACAGACACGTTCTGAACTCAGTAAAAATTAGGTGTGCATATTTCAAATCAGTTTTTCTTTCAGTACAGACTTACCAGGGTGTGAAGACATACAACTATATTCTTAAATTTTAACTATTCTCTACAAGATGATTTCTCAACAGTCCGTAGGCAACAGAGGTTTCTCTTACTGAAAGTGTAGCCACCTAAGTTGATTAACTGATCCGATTCTTCAGGACACTCATCCATTTTAATATATATATTGAGAAAAATCATTCACAATCCATTCTACACTGGGGATTAGGATAAAAGCACCTTCAGTATTCTTTCTGATGTAAATACTGCAGTTGGACCTTTCCTGCTCTTCTGTAAAGAAAGTCTTTAGCTCGGTGACAGATTGGCAATTTGGCTAGTGTTCATGGTTCTTGCAAGTGGACATAAGGAAGAGAATTGAACTTTATCTGGCCTGGACCAGTTACAATAGCAGTTACAATAATATCTAGTTTTAGCAGATAGTAATATTACAAATAGGTCCTTAGTAATAAACTTTGATTCTGCTGAACAGAAGTGCTATACTGGCTGCTAATTACAACCCTATGTTGGATATGGTGCCAAGTACATATTCTCAGTATTAGCCCAGAAGGCACTGGTTTCCAAAAGATAAAAGCTTTTCCAGTAAATTCAGTTGTGAGACTGGTGCCTGAGACTAATGGCACCAGACAGCAGCTTAAAAAAGCTGTGGTACCTCCTCCTTAATCATTTGAATGTCTTTTTCCTTAGAGAAATTAGAGGGTATTGACTAACATACTTGGGAACACAAACTCTGTGAACTACTCTTTGAGTCTGTGTTGATCTGTGTGGGGATCAGTCACGAACTAGGAAGGCAACGGCGTCATACATTTTACAAGATGGGAAAAAAAGTAAATATTACTAAATAGCTATGATGCCATGGAAAGGGCAAAAGGTTATGAAAATTATTGGCTTGAGGAAGGAGTCATGTATACAGAGGGATGGAAATACTTGGCTAATGTGTGTGGCATTCCATGGCTGTGATATCAGAATTCCCAATACCAGTCAGCTTCCCTTTTCTGAACTCTTCAGTAAATGCTTAAATTTCCCATAGATAAAAAAGAAAATCAAATGGAAAAGATAACCCCCTGTAAGTAGGACAAGTTTTTGTAGTAGAGAACAGCACCACTACTCAGTTGCATGGACACAGCCTCATCAGTGCAAGTTAATATTTAAGGGCCCCAAACAAGATCCCTGCTTTTTCTTTGAATACATTTTTCTCTGGGGTTTGGGCTGGACCAATTGAAAAAGCCTGTGGTGCTTTAACATAAAGGAATGAAACCTCAGTGACTTATATTTTGCTTAATGTTTACTGCCATCTATGAGTTTTTTTGTGTATTTTTAATCATCAAATTCCTTAATACTCTCTATTTTAAGGAAAAGGTCTTGTGGCTTTATTTTGTAGATATGCTCTGGCTGAGTATGCGTCTGCTAGGATTAGTTGTGAGGCCCACTTCATACAGCAGTATACTGTAATATATGCTGCTCTCTCCATCTGGCTGCTCTGAATCTTGATGTGCAACCCTAAAAGGAGACCTTGGACAAAGCAGTTCTCTTTGTGTCTCTTGCCTCTTCTGAACTTTAGTGAGCCTCTTCTGAACTTCAGAAGCCTTGTGGAGAACTGCCCTACTTGCTAGATAGAAACAAGGGATTTTGCAAATTGTGTTTTTCTGATTATAGTGCATTTGTTTGGATTAATTTGTCTTGGATAGTATTGTTGGATGGTAAGGTGACTACAGAAAGTGCTTTACCTACTGTAAGCCTTCCATATAATGCTTAGGTTGTAGGTAGAAGGGCCTCGACGAGGTAGTCACTGATGTCCCAACTGTCAAAGTAAATTCATGCCTGTCCCCATTTAAGCTTGTACAGAGAGAAGCATCTAAAAATATTAAAAGTGTTTTTTAATTCAGTGCATTGATGTGGATGGAAAATTATGCTCTGTTAGCATGGATGGACATACTGTGGTTCTGTTTCCTGTCTAAGAATAAGAGGTTTCACCTTATGGTCATTTATCCTGTTTACTTGATGCTACTTCTCAGTATTCTACTCACTCATTTTGGAACTCCTCAGGCATTGACTGTTCCTCCAAAATGCCAGTGAGCCTTGAAAAAAGAAGAAAACACAAATGAGTACCAATTTTACAAAGTTTTATATCTGAGAATCACTGGTCCTGCCATATCAGCACCTGCTGCCTGGTGTGGCACTGAGAGCAGCTACCTCACCCACGGCCCCTGTGGGTTCCTGGTTCAGGCAGCTGCAGTGAGAATTCTTCTGCAGGCAGTCCAGCAGTGCAGGCTGCCAAGGTTCATCTCCTGTGTGCTAACCTACAGAGCCTCTGTGTGTGAGAAACATGAAAGCATGACCCCTTTCGAATGGATGATCTAAGGAAAATTACATAAATGAAAATACAGCAGAGTCCGGTCATCTGTAGTTATAAATAACTTCTGTTGTTTGGTCAGCTGGAATCACACAAACATGCTATTGTTAGGGCCTGCAAGTGTATACATACAGATTTTGAAATGGGAATAATGTACAAAATGAAAGGAGTAACTAACCAGATAAATGCTTGGTTTCTCTTTCTTTGGCAATCTAAGAGATGAGCATGTGAAGCCCTGCAGTGCTATCGATAGACCCCAGGCCTTCATGAGGTGCCCACCTCTGCCAAAGTGGAGCGCTGCTTTGATTGACTGACTTCCTAGAGAAAAGCATCATGTCAGGACTTCTGCAAAAGGCAGGCACAGTTCTTCCCCTCCCATGATGGGTAGGATTTGGATTAGAGTGGGGGAGTGGAGTGGAGAAGAGTGGGAACAGGAGAAATTGTCCTTACAGGAGAAGGAGGAAAGAGCCTTACATCTCAGGTCAGGTTTTCACTCTGTTTCCCCCACCCTTCTTGTGAACAATAAGTCCATTTGCTATCTCCTTTTCCTTCCTTCCCCCTCCCTCCCTGCAATACTTCGCTTGGGAACAGGGTGAAGGGGGTTATTTGTGGTAGTACCCACAGCAAGCAAGAGGGTGGAGGTACTTTGTAGCCTTAGCCAGGGAAGGAGTTGGAGGAGGCTTCTTTCAGCCACCAGCTTTTTAGTCTGGAAGGTGTGGAGTGAGGAGTGTCTCTGATACACAGCAAAATAGAAGAGCAGTTAAACAAGCATTGGAAAGCCAGGGGAGTGCAGCAGGGCCGTGTGATGGGCCAAGCTGGCGTCTCAGTGAGGGAATTGCTAGACTGAGATGGACAGACCTTAGGTGCAGGCTCTGCAACAATTGCTTACCTGATTGGGATCACCTTTTGCTCTGGGAAGCTGTCACCTAATGCAAGAATTTCAAACATTGCAATTGTATGTTCAAGACTTCTCCCATGTGCCAAACACTCTATTAAAACATGCTGCCCGTACCTCACCTTGATGCAGCCTTTTGTGCCTAAAGGCAAAGAAGACACTCCTCATTGCTTCCTAAGAACTGAGAGAGACAGAGCTGGATGCTCTGGAAAGTTTAACAAGAACCTGGGGAGAGACAAAGGCTGACTTTTTAGAAAGGGACATGATAGAGAGAATAAGCAGATTTGGCCCCAGGCAATTTATATTTGTTCCTCTTCCTTTCTGCCTTCTGCAAATACTGCTCTGTTTTCTTAATTTTAGTGTTTCTGCCCTTGCCTTGCAGACCTGTGGAGTGGGAAGTCAAGCAGGCAGCCCAAAGGCACCACAGCCAGAAGAGAAACAGGAGGAGGATGTGGAAATAATTGGAAATCCCTGGGTTCCAGAAAGACAACAGAGAACATGCCAGCACCCTTAAGCTAAGGAGGGACCTGGGAGAGGGTGCAGTTTGCATGTTTGGAAGGAGAGAGGGAAGTGTGTGTTAATAAGGCAGTGTGAAGATCTGTGAACTGCAGGAGAGGCATTCGAGGTGGGAACCGCACCCTGTCTCTAATTCCCTCATCTCATCTGGCTGCAGCAGGAGCCCACACAGAAAAGCTCTTTCAATCCCCTTTCTGTCAGCCATCTCCACACGGCTTTTGGCCTCTGCAAATGGCTAAAATTCGAAGCATGGGTGGTTTGTGCATGCTGTGCTTTGTGTCAGGTTGTAAAGCTTTGAAGTTGAAAACGTGCTTTTAGAATAAATTTCCTCGTGTTGTGAAGAACAAAGCAGCAAATTTGCTACCCCATATCAGTTAAATTATCAAATGCAAATGGCTTATTGGAGTAATTCAGGAAAAAACACCAAACGACTTCTTAAGAAACAGGCTATGCATTTAAAAGATTTTTACTCTTCTCCCTCAAGAACAGTGCACAAAGCAATATGGATGTTCCCAGCTCTGCTGGCTGCCATGCAGCATGATGGTTTTTGTCACCAGATGTCTCTTGCAGTGGCAGAGACATCTCCTCTAGGCCGAGCAGAAGAGTTTTAGCTCATTCTGCAGGACACTTGGCTGGAGCTCCATCACAGCCCAAGACTTCAACAGGTTATTTCATATGACAGCTCAGCCAGTGTAGAGGGAGTGAAAATCACCCTCAAATGCCCCTTCTTGGAAAGTCCTCTGAAATGGGGGGACTTCCCAGCTTTAGAGTACTGCCAAAATGTCATACTTCTGCAAGCTCTTCCAGAAGAAATACTTTAGAGGACTGTGGGCATTTCCTTGGGACACATCTAGGAAAAATTTGGATAATTTCTTTTATCAGGCACTGTGGCTGAGGCAGGGAGAACTGGGGAGCCACATGACCCCTCTCTCATATATTTATCTGCCTGTCCTTTGTGGCTGTGTAGGATGGGGGGCGGGAATCCATCCTCCACTAATGTGCCACTGCAGGCTTAGAGAGCCCAGTGAACCATTCTGTTTGCCCTCAGGCTCCTTCAACTTACTTTAAATCAAGCAACAGAGCCACTTTCCTGCATGGGAGCTGCTCAGCAGGAGAAACAGGGAAGAGGTAGCAGCTGCTTAGAGCTCTCCCCTTTTGCATCCAAGCTGCTTGCTGGCCCTGAGGTGCTGGGAGGGGGAAAGGGTGATGGGAGGCAGCTGGGGAATGTGATGCCCTCTATATCCTTCCTGTAGTGACAAGCCTTATTCAAACACTTCAGTTTAAAAAGCTCGAAGTGCAGCTCCAGGAGAATGCCTTCAATTCATAATCAAATATGGGGCAATAACAGATGGATAAAACAAACAAATGTGGGGGAGGATGAGGTACATACTCAAAAACTCTGGAGTGTGTTCTGGGAAGAAGACACCCACTTTCTACATGTTATTTCTCATTCAGGGAAATCTATGGTTGAGTGAACTTTGGGACCTTCTTCACTGTGCTCAGAATAATTGCTGGAAGATGCACCTCTATTTTTTTTTTTTTTGTGTGTGTGGAAACAGTTCTCATGTCCTTGCAGGCTTTAAAGCTCTTCTTATCCCTGCTGTATTACTCTCCTTCTTACACGAGGAAACTGAACAAGTAGCTTGTCTTTGTGATCAGCACTAATCCTACCCTGTCACTTTGCCAGGAGATGCAGCCTGTTGAGTGGAGCACTGGCACAATAACCCCTACATGCATTAGTACTCCGCAGGCTCATTGTGTTACACTCCTCAGGATCCCTGCTCTGCAAGGGGCTCTTCTCCCTGCTGGTGCCCTGGGTTACCACTCCGTGTGCAGCCAACTCTATTGTTTTGCTGGTGATGAAAATACATAGGTTTTTCCAGCGAAGAAAGCTTCCGTGCAAGCTGGGGTGCTTCTCAAAGCACAGCGGGTCAGTTGCCAGACAAACAGCAGAATGCTTGAGGAGTCTATAGTGATTTATTGTCTTAATGTGCCTGGGTCCCTATGGCTCAGGACTGCATATGAGATTTAAAACCTGCAGCAGACACGGAGATGTTGGTAGTAAATGAAGGACCTGAAAACGATTTGTAAGGTGAACTTTCTCCGTTCAGTCTTGTTAATCAGTAGAGGGTTGCAAAGCAGAGCGGGAGGATCTCTGCAGCTGGCAGGCCTGTGCAGTGTAGCTCCAAGTGCAGCACATCATTGTCTTGGAAATCACGTTTTCACTTCATGGGGAAATGGCACATATATTATCCCTTCTACTGTCTGTGGAGTCAGAGATCTCTGACCTTTAATGTTTTCAAATGTGATCAGTTTCTGCCACCTGTCAGCCAGTGACAAATGCAATATCATACCAGTAGTGAGGTAAAGGACAGAACAAAGGGTAGTGAGTTTGAGGAAATGGCAATATACAGTTCAAATCAATGGCAGTAGTTTAATTCTAGAAACCACGACAAAATGCTTTTTGTTTTTTCCCCTGAGTTCAGTTTTGGAGCCTTGTTTTGAAAACAGAACATTTTCTTGGCATGCCTCTACTGATTTCCTAAATGTGCCAGTGGAGGAAACATCATGCTCCTGTGTCTTCAGCTTCTTTGTAATAAGATCCAGTTAAACAAGTAAAGACATTAAAAATTAATTAGAGCATTTCAATGGTGCAGTCAATGAAACTTGTTGTTTATCAAAGCACTTCCAGCGAAATAAAATGTCTTTTTTTTTTAGTGCATGTATTTGTTCAGAGTGCTTTGTATAAAATTGATTTTATATTTATATGTAAATCATTTTACACTTCTCTAATGCAGCAGTAGGTAAAGTTAGGTAATAGGGCACATCCGTGAGAACATCTCCGCCTCAACTGCCAAACTCCCCTTTAGGTCAAACAGCACAGGTGAATTACATCACAGTACTGGGGCGGTACTCAGCAATAAAAGAAGTTAATTGCAAATGTTTCATTATTATCTTCATCCTGAAGCATTTTTAGAGTACCTAAAGGTCTACAAGTGAAAATACAATGAGCCAAATTCTGTTCTGCTTTCCTAATGATGTCTCAGAAAGAAGAACTTGGGTGATCCATATAAACTATCACACCCCAAATTATTCTGATACTTACTTCTGACACTACTAGAAACGTAGAAACCTTTGGAAAAATCGAAATTCTGTTGTCGAGACAAATGTGCCACAAGAAAATAACAAGTCTCATTTTGAGAACACTAAATTGTGTTCTATATAGATTTCTGGAGCAGCAGCAGGTTAACTGATTATTTAATTTCTGTTCTGCTGCATGGAATGTGACCAAATCAAGTGCCAAAATAGCTGATGCAGTTTCTTATCACCCAGAAACTTGCACAAGTTCCTCAAAAGCTGTTATCATGGAAATAGCTCTGTTCAATGTGATTTCAGTTCTACCTCTCAGTGTGGTTACTGAGAATGCTAGCTGGGAATCTGAAGTTAACCACAATGTCCCGGTACAATAAAAGTTGAGCCAATGCATTAGATCTTCATGATCTCTCACAGGAATCTAGATTGGAGGTGACAGCAAACCTGACAATTGAGTTAAGACTAATGTTGGTGAGGGTAAATTGTATGAGGCTTGCTGCAGTCCCCATCAATCTAAATACAGTGGGGTCTGGTATTTTTGTTTGAAGGATTGTGTTATTTTTCTAAACCTATTTGAAAGGGTAATGGACATTTATACTTGAAAGACTAGGGACCTATTTGAATTTATGAGATTTCTGTTTTTTAAGCTTTAAATTAGTTTTTAAAATGTATGCTTATCTTATGATATAAAATCTGTGGTTAAACTTAGAACATAATGTTTCTCCAGATGTTTACATACATGAGCCAGGCTGAGAAGAAGATTGTCAAATAATTTGATACCCAGCTTGGGAGAAAATCTTGGTTGAAATCTTTTCTGAGCTGTGAATCTTTAAAAAGAGTGATCTTAAGTGCACAGTATTTTTCAATGGAAGTCTGAAAAGACTTTGAAGTCTGACAAGGACATACTTTATATACACACATTAAATATGTACTCTTAAACCTCCTAAGAAAGATATATAAAGAGTACTACTTTCAATAATGTGATTTATCACCAGCAGAACATGCTCAATTCTCTACATATTTTCCTTGCATTTAGACATTTATTCTTGTCAGAACTACAGAAGCTTCCAATGCTTCCTTTTCTTGTAAAGATGTGCCTGACCTTATCTTCTATAAAAAGCTCTATTTTGGCTAACACTCTATTTACATAGGAATGCAAGCGTAATTAAATGCTGGCAGCAAGAAGTCTGTTTGGGTGAAATCTGAATGAATATCTTATAGCAATGTGGTTAACAAACCTTAGAAAAATAAAAAGGAGAAGCTGCGCCCTCACACACTGGGCAGTGTTAGCAGAGGGTGTCCTGGAGCGGAGGTATGTAAACAGAGAGGTGGCAGTGTTAGGTTTGTGGTGTTGACAGCAACATAAACAGCATAAAGAAGCCTTCTAAACAAAATTTCCAGCTGATCAGTGGAGCTGACCCACCACAGGCCTCCAGAGTGGCTGGGAAGGCGGGATGCACTGCTAGAGGGTGCCTGTGTGCTTCCACCAGTAGGGAAGGCAGGGAAGACGTGTTGGGAGGTACTGTTCAGTCAAGGGGCTGTGACACAGGTGTGACCCCCAGAGGCAGGCTGGACTTGGAAGCTGTAGAGGGCTGGCACGTCAAAGGGCTTTAGCAGCACCAGGTCTTCTGCTGCCCCAAATGTCAGAAAAGGAAGAGGTAGGCCCACTAAAAGTTAATTTAGCAAAACTTTAGACTGCCAGGAAAAAGCAGAGCAAGTGAAGTCTTGAGCTGCTAAAACCCATAAGGATGTTACAGCTGATTTCAGAGAGTGGTAAAATACTAACCTATCCTTTTTGCTACGTCTCTCTAGCCCAAGCTGTTTATGTGGTTTTTGAGGACACAGAAAGGGATCAGTACTTCTCTGTCCATCTTTCTCCTTCTCTAAATTCTCCCCTTGCCTGTTCTGTTGGAGTCAAAAACAAATATATGTTGTTGAAATCACCCATGGATACTTAAGAGCAGTGCTGCATGAAGGAAATTTGCTCAGTGTTTTGGATCTTCTGAATAAAAGGAGAGCGGGCCCAGGTACCTTCTTTTTTATGTCACAGGCCATGAAAAGTAGCGCTAAGTGAGATATGAACTGCCCTGAACAGATGCAGCTGTTGTGTTTGACTGTGATAAGTGGTGGAAAAGCATGTCATATCTTCCCTTAGGAATGTGTTTATTGGTTGAAATGCTACATCTGAACATACCATTTTTACTGGTAAGTTTGAATAGGGAATACATATATATTTGTAGCAAGTACTTAAATAGATGGTTATATTGGGTTTTGCTCTTGTTAATGCACTTATTCACTGTTGCCAAGGTTTTAAAATCTATCTGTATAAAGTTGGTCATTTAGATTCATATTTCAGTTTACAAAGCAGTGGTCTCATTTTCCAAAGACTAAGAGACTT
This sequence comes from Atrichornis clamosus, assembly GCA_013400975.1. Lineage (NCBI taxonomy): Eukaryota > Metazoa > Chordata > Aves > Passeriformes > Menuridae > Atrichornis > Atrichornis clamosus. The sequence continues at coordinate 380,055 of WBMZ01006324.1, read as the reverse complement.
CTTTAAAAAAAATTGTATGAGCATCAAGTGAGGCATTGACATAATTTCATGTAGATAGATGGGATCAGTTCATAAAGAAACCGGATCCATTCCAGATTCCATTCCAGAAGCTATGTAGGTGCATTAATGCAGTGCTAATGTGCTGTGTCTCAGCCACAATAGCTTGTTAGTAAGTGACAGCTGGATTCCGAACAGAAGAATAAACTGTTTTTGGAAAATTATTAGGTTATGGTATTTCAAATTTCTTTCTAGCTGCAATTACACTTACTAAATAGTTAGTGAAGTTTTTAATAGTATTTTATATCACTGCCTTTATTGGGATTGTAGTGTAGTTGATTAAATTTAGAAGACTATACAAGCATGTCCTTTCTTTGTAGTTGACTGACAGAAGTAATTTGTCATGGTTTCCATCGCAGGCCAAATGATTGAGATCAGAGTCAAGAACACAACGGTGCAGATCTCAACCACTGGGACCATTGCTGTGCACTGAGATAACCAAAAAAGGTAGAGACTGAAAGAAGACAATGTGATTTGAAATTAATCAAGATGTAACAACTCCCTTCTGTAGGCTGTGGTTGGGAATTCTCAGCTGAGCTGAGTGTGCCAATGGCTGATTCACAACTGCTGGCCTGTTCCTTCTCTGACCTAACGCTGTGCTCTTCTCACAGCTGCCGAGTTGCTGATAAATCCTCTGAAGCCTAAAGCCCTGGGTTGCCTGAGGTTAACGGAGCCCTGACAGTTTGCACCAGTTGAAAATCAGTCCCTGGGTGTCCAAAGCCTACAGGGAGCGTTCTTTTCTAATGAGCAAGATGTTTGAGGGAACTGCAGGGACTGTGAGCTGAGAATACTGGGGTGAAACAACAGCCAAGACCCAAATGTTAGTTCCTTTGGTAGCAGCTAACACATTTCCTGACAGCAGTGTTGTCCATGTAACTTGAAAAGAATTCTGAATGAGTCTGTGGCAGAATAAACTAGTTAATGAGATCATGGGAGAGGGCTTTTTTTCCTTGATGATCAACCGTTGTCTTGTCTGGTGGTAATATATACATGACAACCACAAGTAATGGAAGAGCTTATCATTGCCAACAAGACTGGATCCCAGGCTTTATTTTCCATGGGCCAGTGAAGTGCACAGGCCACACTAGTTCAGAGGAAGAATAGACAGGCTGAAAGGAAAAATTTTTTTCTCTCTTTCAGCTTGGGCTTTTGCAGTGTTTCTGAAAAAAAATATTAAGCTCTCTGTAGACTACTTCAGTTTATCTTTAGAGACCAGTAATAAAACTCTAGGAAAAGTATGTGAAGGAAAAGATAGGACCCTTTCCATCAGGATGGCTGTACTTGGTAGGAAGTTCTGCTTCTGATTAACATGCCAAGAAAGTACTTAGGTTGAAAGAGAATTTTACTAGACACTTTCAAAGGAAACTGTTTAGAAAAATGCCATGCACTGACCTCTGAGAAAGATCTGCAGAATAAGTGTTCCCTTCCAGTTCACTCTGAGGTTTCTACCTTTCTTCTCTGTCATGCACTCAATAGCAATAATAATAATACCAATACTTTCAGTGCTGCAACACTCTCTACTTCAAAGCGCTTCACAAACATTGGACTAGATTCAGTCTGGTCTTCTACTGATATAAACTTTCTGTTGAAGTCCTGGCTCTGTTCTAGTGAATGGCAAATTTCCCACTGACTTCAGTGGGGTTGAGATTTCACTCACTCCTTGTCAAAGAATTTGGGCAAAGCGAACCTTCTGAAAGAGGTGAATGTGATAGGTGAAAGGAGATGAAACCTCTCTTCATTGCCGGGAACACATAAACTCTCAAAATGGAAGACAGGCACATCCAGACTGTTAAGGGAATGACAGAGGGAAGAAAGTCTAACCAACATTCATCTCTTTTCTCTAAGCCAAGCATTAGGACAATTCTCTGTTTTTGTTGTGCTCTGGAACTTGTAGGTCTCTGGCATTTGTATAAATATGTCTATGGATAAATAGCAGCTTGGCTCACTAGCTTGGTTGCCTGGTTGATAACCTTAGTTTTCCAGGACTTTTGCTTAGCATTGTCACTTGCAGTTGCTCATATCAGAACAGTAGGAATTTATGCCCCTTTACACAGGGACAAACCAGTCAGAGGTCAGACCCTTGCTCACATGCATGCTCAAATATGTTTTACTTTTTAACACTTAAAACACTGCAAGGATCTTGAATATTTTCAGTCCTTTTTATCACATTGCTCAGTAAAGACAGCCTTTAAAGTCCTTTTGGGCTGAGGAGATATCGTATGTTTTCACAAGTATATTTAGAGATTGCAAAATATTAAGTGTTTATTTTGTATGAATAAACATTGCTTTTATAGTTTTGTGATCCCAAAGAAATTACTAAACACATACAAGGCTGAAGAGGAGGCATAGCACTGAACATCAAAACTGAACAATGAGGAAGACATTAAGAAATAAAAAGTCTTTAAAAATGAGTTGAAACATTGAGTGATGTCAGCCAAGCTATATTCACTCCTTCTGATCAGGGCTTGTACCTGAAACTGTTTTTCAGGGTAGAATTTGTATGATGTTACCATCTGCCTTTGCTTTTGAATGATCCAACTGAGCATTTCTACCCTCCTGGGGTATATAAACCCCATCTGTCCAACAGTGTCTGTTACCTGAGCTGCTCTCCTTTTCAGCTTCCAGTTGGTACATCCTGAACATGCCAAAGAGCAGTCCTGACATCTTGGCCTTGTTTGCCTTTCTGCTCTTCCATGTGTGTATCTTATTACGTGGAAGTATGTTGAGAGGTAGTTTGCCATGTAAAAATGTGATGAAAATTGAAGGAGGATTTCAGGTTGTGGCCACAGTTCTATCTTTTTTTTTTTTTTTTGCTATGTATAAGGCTTTACAGCACAGCCAGAAAAGAATGTGAAAACAGCTGAAAAGTGAGTTGCTTTTCTCCTCCTTAGATCTAAAGTCATCATTTCTATGCGTATTTTGGAAAAGCTGCTTTCCAAATATGAGCTTCACAGAGTTACCGTGGCCTTGTATTTGCATTCTGTGCCTCATCACTAGGAGCAGCTGAACTAGTTTAAATTCTCAAAAGCAATGAAGAATTCACTAGAGACAATAAATCATAGGCATCATGAACTTCTGACTAGTGTGAAGTCATTCAGAAATATATTTCCCACCAGATCTCTGCAGTCTGTGGTATTCCCATCAGGTGATTAATCCTCTGTCCGGGTGCAAAAGGAGACAAGGAAATACAGCAGATAAGGAATACAACATTGCTTATGTTTCCAGAATCTTTGGGTGATAGAAACAGACTGCAATCAGTTGCAATACCTTGCATTGCATGTCTTAAAAAAATTCTAAATTATGACTGAGGTGATAAAGTGCTCTGAAGTATAGATATGTGAATACATGTACGTGTCTGTAGGTATAAAGAATAAAAATTAAACTCACTGCATTCGCTTTCCTGACTAGCTTAAAATACGTATTTTTGGACAGTTCTAAGCTTTTTCAGGTTTTTTTTTTTTTTCCCTTTGGGCTGGGAAAGTGGTCCCTGTTGTGTAAGAGGAACGTACAATATTTGAAATTGTCTGTTACAGTGATTACTGTCACTGTTGGACTCTGAGCGTGCTTGCTCTCATAGGAAAACTTGGCAGCATTGGACGTTACCAGATGCTCAGAGATTATGAGTAAAAGTGGAGAGGAGCACAGGTGTATAAACCCAGGAGAAGAGAACAACTCAATGAACAGGAATTGTGATTAAATACAAGAAAGAAGAGTGGGTTGGTGGTGTTGAGGTTAAAGATGCAGTTTTTCTACTGCAGAGCTTGAAGACATTTAACTGAAATCAGAGATCTAAGAAAAAGGTGTGGATCCCCTTAAAGAACTTTTTCCCCTGAACAACTCTAAATGGTGGTGACTGCTGTTTGACCTGACTGACACTGTCTGACCTGACTGACAGTCCCCCTCCCACTGGAAGGGACGGGGAATGATGTTTGGAGCTGTTGATAAGGATGCTGATTGAAATACTGCGTGCCTCAAAGCAGCAAAGAACTGAATGTTCAGCCCTCATCCCTTCTTGAATGGTTAAAAAGAAGAGAGCGCCATGCAAGAAGAGCTGAAATTTCATTAAAGGCATTGAACAGATTGTGTAGCTCTCATTTACACCTGCACAAATTTGGATTTGGTCCATGAAGCCCAGCTACACACTGGTGGAACTGAGCCTGGTGTCTTGTTTGTGGTCCCTGAGTCTGGCAGCAGTGGCGGGTGAGCTGCTATCAGGAAATGGGGCATGTGTTTCTGTCCTCAGATCTGTGTGCTGAGTGCTAGGCCTGGCCTGACAGATGTTAAAGTGCCTCTGAGTAAGCAGGGAAATTATATACAAAAGTTTCCTATTACAGTTGGAATAAACAATTTCTTAACTTTTGTGTATGCTTGTCTTTCAGAGAGGCACAGTGCTCTCACTCTGTAATACCACTGATTAATTGCCATAGTTCCTCTGGATCCCAGCTCCTCTGGAACCTGCGAGAAACTCCTTTTCATACTACTGCATTGACTTCTGAAAAAAAGTTTAAGTGCTTCATAAGCATAAATTAATTCAGCCAAACAGCATTTCTGTGATGTGGGAAAACCTGTGATGCCTACCTGACACCACTTACTTGACTTGCTTAATATTACAAACTGAATCAGTGATGTAGATAAGAACCAAACTCGGGATCCCTATTCCTGCCCTCCTTGCTTCCACAGTGAATGCAGACAAGGCAAACTCGCCATACACAACAGAACAAGTGGCTGGATTGTGACTAGTGTACCTTTGCACGATAGTGAAAAAGCAATTCCTTTTATGAATTTCACCTCCCACTTCAAAAACGAGCTTTAGTGAGAGGAAAATGCTCTAAAAACCTCACTCTTATAAATGCAGCACAGAACTCTTTCTGCTCTTAATTTCCCCCCCTCCCGTAACAGTGAGTGGCTTTATTTAACACTCACAATCCAGTTTCTGACTTAGGTGACTGGGTTAGCAGACTTGTCTTTAGATCTGGTTCCCTCTGGAGTCAACAGACAGGTGTGTATCTAGGAGGTTCTTCCAGAGGATGATTCAGAGCAAAAGTCCAAGACAGGTGGTCAGATTTGAGCTGAGTGCGTGCCTAAAGCCTTGACACACTCTGGTTCCTGATTGCAATAGGTGGAGCCGGGATTCATCTGACAAAACAGTATAAAAGAATTGAAATATGTCTGACAGAAAAAAGATCAAGAGGTGATTATCCTTATGATATATTTGTACATCTATGAGAGCTCTAAGCAGTAGAAATAAATGTATAGTGGAGACATCTATGTTACAGGCGACTATCTAGCTTGATTCCCAGTACAGAGCACAATTCAGAAATTATACATTAGTTTTTGACTGCTGATTAAAATTGCCGCTTTTGCATTAATAATGGGACAGTGTGTTGTCATCTGCCTTCTCCCTTACATAAAAACTTCTGCCAGACATTAATTTTCCAGTCAGGGAGGCTAAATGCATGTGAACATTATCTGAGGTATCTTGAATATCTTTTCTAAAGACAAGACAATGACACTTCTCTGTACAAGTTCAAACATGACTCTCCCATGTTGCAAAGAACTGTCAAACTGAATAACAGGTACAGTGAAAGCACTGCTTTCCCAAACTATTCAAATGAGCATCACCTTAAATAAACAGAACCTGGCTAAGAGGTACATGAAAGATTTGTCATAGCAAGAAGTAATATTTGAATGATAATATCTCTTAATTTATTCATTATTTAAAGTTACTCTTTTAAATAGACCTAGAGCAGTCTTTCCCAGGTAACCCCTGAGATAAAGTTATCAGACTCTGTCTCTCATCTTCACTGCATCCTGCTGTAAATAATGCCTTTGCACATGGTATCTCCTACCAGTGGTGATTGCAGTAACTCTTTGGCTCCCAGCAGAAGTAGTTGGGGGTGTGGTTAAGCCAGGATGCAGTGAACATGATTCATACAAAAAACCTCAGACCTTGGACTGGTTGTAAGGGATTCCCACGTTTATTATGTGGGAAAGTGTTGAACATATTGTATAAATTATACAATGGAGCTGAAAGATTGGGATTTCCCTGCGTTAGTCAGTTGGTTACTACACTAGATTTAGACCGTCATTAGAGAAGAAAATAAAAATCTTTTTTATTATGGACACCAAGACAATATGCAGGATGCCTTTTAATTAAGAGAATCCCAGAGAAATTAGAAAGTGAAGCAGAAGTTGGAGGAACAACTGATTTGCTTTTGCAAATAACCACAACCTTTACAATGAAATGGCTTGGTACTTTTTTTTCTTGAAAGCAGAGTGCCTCTAACAATTCAGTTATATTGACTGAAGACATGACCTTTTTGTGATGTTCAGGGCATTTACATTGGCTGACTGACACCACTTTAGTCACCTGTTAAGGTGCATTTTGGAGGAACCCAGGTTCCTCATACTGCTGGTGTAGAGGAGGCAGGCACGATTCAGAGAAGCTGGGCTAAATGCCCAAAGGAATTTGAAGGAGGTGGTGTGAATACCACCTGTGCTTCTACTCGGAACCTCATTTTTCAGTAATTTGTAGTTTTACTGTAAAATTTCTCGTGGAGCTCAAACTTTGCACATATGAAGTCACAGAGGCTTGTAACAGCCACCAATTTGTAACAGTTGAGGATCTGGCCCAGGATCTGTAATTTTGTTTTTAATAGCTATTTGGAAGAGATTATTTTACAACTTCTTCTAATATGTACATACCTAGTAGACTGCTGAGGTAATTACTTGGGCTGTAGTTCAAATGTTCCACAGTTTGAAATATACTTGCAGAAAAATCTATTTTTCTATGTACAGAGGTATAGTCCCTTCTTTGGCATGTGTAGCTATTCCTTTGCAAACAAACCCAAAGTTGTAGGTGTACAAATGAATGAACATGCAAGTACTTTCAGTTTGTATTTAAGGATATATTCGGAAATGTGTACCTTTACACAGCAAAAATTTGTTACCTGGCAACACACTAGGTTACACAGAATAAAGAAAAAATTAAGAAATGATCGTGAGAAGGAAGTTTAACATTGGAGAAAAGTCTTATATGCCGTCTTGAGTGCTGCTGACTTTCTCATTGGCTTATATGAAAGATACTACTCTTCTACCTGCAACGTATGTTTACAGGTCAGTAGGGTTTATTTTAAATTTCTATACTATATTTATGTATATATTTATATTATATATCTCCATAATTAATAAGAAGTTAAAGATCTCTGAGCCACAACAAATTAAAGTGATATTTCAAACAAGGTGTTCAAGCCAGATAATTTAGTGTTTAAAGATCCTCCCTGAATAAATGTAAAATTATTCTGAACTGGGCACACTGGATGCATAGGACAGCTTCATAAATTAATTTTCCCAGGTCAGAGTCTTGACAAACTGCCTCTGTTTGTATTGTGAAATGTATTTCTCAGCCCTGCTCCTGATTTCCCATGGAACCCTGCCCTTTATATTAGAAGTGAATAATTAGATCACTGGGTTTAATGTTATTATGCAGCTTGCCAAGGTTTGGTATGCTATCACTTGCTAGAAGGTGTTCTCGGTCACCCTAATGGTTCTAAGCCAGGACTGAATCTTTACTTTCCCTTGGGAATCAACCTCAGGGTGGCGTCACTCAGTCAGTGCATGACTTTTCTTTCAGGGTTTAACAAGCCTCACCAAAGACTAAATGGTGTATTGTAAAACCAGACCTGCAAAGTCTCACACACCTAACAAATGAGTCCCACTCCTTTTTGCTTAAGGAAAAATTAAAACAAAGGAAAAAAAAAAAAAAAAGGGTCTTGCCTAAAGGGATTTCTCAGTGCTATTAGGAAAAAAAAAATCAAGTCAAACAAATCATCTTTCTCATACCTAGAGACTCAGTGACATTATCTTTTGCATGACACTATAACTGTGCTCTGGTAGTAGTGATTAAATGCTGTTCAGCAGGATAAGCCCTGTCTGAGAAGTTCTGTTTAAGAAAAAGGACTTTGTAAAGAATGACTTATTTGGCTTGCTAGCAGTTTCAAAAAAAATGAATAATAAGAGGTTGGATAAGATTTTGAGGATCATTTTTTACTACTTGAAAAATAACTTCAAGAAAATTTTAAAATAAAATTTTCTTTAATCCAGGGATTAAAATGCTTCACATTGAAACATTATTAAACATTTTAATGGGTAAATAGTATTGATACTTGAAATGTTTTAAAATATATTATTTTCCCCCTACACAAAATAATGGGGTAAAATAGCTCTATGTTACACAGCACATTTCAACACCTCTGTTCTGAAAAAGGACTGTAGCTGCAAATTTTGTATAGCTGCAGTTAGAATGACCTGAATTTAATACTGTCTCAGAAGACAAGCCAGGAATAGATTTTTTTTTTTTGGTAGATCTTGTTCTTTTACATGCTATAGGGCACATGTGATTGCTCTAAGGAGAAGATGAAACTAGCACTAAAGAAATTCACTGCGATACCAAGAGCATCTCTGAGGCAAATGGCTGCTGCAAGTTACAATATCAGTGCTTTATCTGTGTTCCACCTGCATAGTCACTTAATCTAAATATAATGTAATGAATACCCTCCTAACATGAAATATTTAACCTCTAAGAACCCTTTGTAGATACAGCCTTACCTTTTCATTTCACACACCTAAACCTTCACTCTAATTCAGCCATCCCTCCCCTATCCCCACACAACCTGCATGGGGCATCCACTTTTAAATAATAAGACACATAATTAGCCCTTAATACACTAGAGGTTAATGAGTAGGTATAATCTTATTAACCTAATGGGAGTTACAGGTGTAACTTGTAGGCAGCCCTAGGCTGCCAAAGAGTGCAAAGGAGTTATTGCTATCTTTAAATAAAAGTTAAATAAACATGATTCATATCTAAATTTTCTTAATGTAACTTGGCATTCCAGAAAGTTTTATGATTTTAGCTGAGATGGTTAGTTGGTGCAATCAAAAGGCTAGGAGGTTTGTCCTAGCTGAAATTTCTACTCAGACTGATGCTGTTGATAGACTTCTCCTGTGAGATTCACAGACATTATGTTTTCCTTGATATATTGTAACTTTTTGCTGTTGTTTTCTTGTAATTTGATTGGAAATTAAAAGTTGGTAAAGTATCTATACATTTATAATTCAAGAGCACAGGGAAAATTCCTGTTCTGTCGTAGTGCACTAGAAAATTTAGGCAAATGTGACTTTCTGTGAAATGTTGTGTATGGCTGCTGCTATCAACAGGTATGTTGTGTATATATTGTACTTTGCTGCTGTGATCTCAGCAACCGCTTGTCTGCAGCCTGTTTTGGTTTGGAGCCAGCAATGCAACTATTTACATCCACAAATATGACTATTAATGAAAGCTTTTAATTTGTAATTGAAATAAACTAGTGAGCTTCTAAATGAGAGTGACCTCCGACACAAACACTACATGGCAGCTACTTAGTCTTAATTTTTGAGGCATAATTCTTTAACAGGTAACTTTTCATTATTGTTTAAAAAAAAAAAATTCCTTGCTGTTCCTTAACTCATTTGATTGCATTCATTGACCAGAATATTTCCCCCTGATAGCCAAAGGCACAGTAATTTTAAAGGGTCTTTACGTTCCACTAATTAATTACATAAATTTCATTAACACATTATTGAGGGGTTTACATTATGTTACAAAAGAACTCTTTGTCCTATATTTCTTTTCTTAGAATGCCTCAGAGATTTGTTTAAAATTATTAAATACTACTTCAGTGGAAATTACAATTTTTTAGCATGAAAATGCAGTGCATTTACTAGATTTTTCAATAGCATCTTACTTTTTTTTGAAGAAGCAATGTAAAATGTAGCATGCTAGACCTTTGATGTCTCTGGAAAATGAACAGTGACTTCAGGGCAACTCCATCTAGCTATGGGTTTCTCAGGTCTCGTGGGAGAAAAGTTAAGTCCTATTCTGTCTGCTACCAGCTGGGAACCTCCTGCTTCCCTCTGTCTGCCTTCTCGGAGTGTTTCACCTGCCTCCTTGCCAATCCCAGCCTCTTCAGACAGGCTGTGGAGCAGCAGATGGGAGGTGGGGCAGCACAGCAGTAAGCAGAGCTGGAGGTTTGCTGGCAGGGCTCTCTGAATTGCTCCAAGTGCTGAAGCTGGCAAGGGTGAGGGTGAAGCAGGTGAAAGGGCGTAGTCACTTAAAAAAAAAGGATGGGTGGAAAAAAGGAGTGGGAAAAGGGATTAAGACAGTTAATTTATCAGAGATGGTTAGCGAGATGGTATTCACAAGTATATTTTTTGCCTTCAAGCTTTATTGCTTAATGATAAAGATATCTACCCTTGATTTCCTTAGAGCTGTCTGAGAATCTGAACTAAAGATTGCCAGAGATTTCTCTTCAGTCGATGACTGCTAGGACTGGCTCCTCGTTCACAAAGAGCCTCTGCTATGTATTTTGTTTTGTCTTCACATGGCACCGTGTCTGGGCACAGTAAAGTGACATGGCATTCTTCTGTCCTTATCACTTTTTGCAAATGTACATATAAAGCTCTCGCCAGGTGTAGTGCACTATTGGCATACCTGTTTCATGACTAAAGAGGGAGAAGGGTTTAAGGATGTATTTTCAAATGTGACCTCAGTACCTGAAGAGATAGATTTCCAGTCAAATTCAGGACACATTCAGATCTCACATACGATGATGTCAATGGGTCTTTTCTAATGAATACAGGAATATAAGACTGGGGGAGACCTCTGTGGCAACAGTCCTGCTGTCACAGACAACCACACCACAGGGCATTTTCATGAACGAATCTAGCTTTGTCTAAAAGGTATGTTAAAATTTTTGCTTCCCGATCAAAAGATTGTACCAGAACTTTCCTCCTTTACCACTTAGAAGCCTTTCTATAATTATCACACTATATTGATCTCAGAGGGATCATAGCTTTTCTTCTAGCTTAACATCTTCAGAGGATGTTCTTCAGGATGTGCACCTTGAGCTTTCCCCTGATGACCTTTTCTTTCCTTGTTCCCAAACCTGAGAAAATCAAAAGCAATTCCCTGCCTTGTTCATTATCAATAGTTTGAACTTAAAAGTGTTCAAGTCAGGAATTAACTCACATTAGAAATTATCGTATCAATGATGTCTCCTATGCCATTATATAGATTCAACCCCCTTAAGATTATACTCTTGAAACTGAGAGGCATCATGCATATGTAATTTTGACCAGTAAGGACCTATGCTGTTGACATTATCATTCAGTAAAATGTGCTGAGTTGAGGGACATGAATGCATTGTGCAATGCATGAGAATTATCTCTTACTAATTAACCCCTCTTTGTTTGTAATCTCATGGGAAATATTTTTTCCTGTATGGCTGGAAGGAGCATATGGATGAATCCTTAAGGTTCCCTTATTATTTTATCTAGGGTTTTTTATTTTTTCAATGGAAGGCCTTAAACCAAATTTTCCATGTACATTTTTTTTTCTGGGGGGGGAGGGATGGGGGCTGTAATCTTAAATCTAAAACCTGGATGAATTTTAAACAGAAATTCCCTTCTAGCTAAAAATATGGCTAATTAACTTCCATAGTTAGAAGCCTAGTTCGCCTCCCTTGGCTTTCTTCTTTCATGGATGCACTGAGTGCTGACTTTGCAGTATCAGCAGATTTATGTATTGCCTCAGGTTTGGATTTTTTCTAACTTTTTTTTCTTTTTAAAATTAGGCTTGTGGTTTAATATTAAAAGCTGTATAAATGAGCCAATATTGGGTTCTGATAATGAAAATAACTTGATGCAAAGATGTAATTTCTATATGTTAGTGTTTGCAGAGTCTGATCTCTGCAACCATTAAACTGGCTAGAACCATCAGAACAGAGAATAGCCATTAATTTCTCTCAGTTAAAATGCTTGATTCTCATTTTCCTTGAAGGACATTTTCATATTCTTCAACAAGGTCTTAAAAAAAAAAAAAGTTTAGTGTGTTGTACTACTCCTTTATTACTACCACCGTAATAAAGATTAAATATAAAATTTATTTTTGTCTGCAAGCTTCAATCAAAAGCAACTTGATCAACACTCTTTTTCTACAAGAATGTTTCTTAATTGTCACCTTATAATTATCTTTTTAAATCTGGCTATATCTTTGATAAATATGGTACAAGAGACAGGACTGTCTCTATAGCCATCTAACTGCATTTCCTGTTCAGAGATTTTTCCCTGAAACAATTTTTAAAGTTAGGATTTGGCATAGCAAATTCCTTCTTATCTGACAGGAGCTGAGCATTCTCAGTCCTGCCCTGGAGACAGACAGCTCTTCAAGGAGCTGGTCCACGAGCAGGATGGTTGTCTCAGGAGTTGGTATGTAATCACCAAAATGAGCATCACTTAGTGTTATTTTCTTGTCAGATGACCCAGTGAAAGTTAGCCATAGTTTTCCCACAAGAAAATTACTAGTTTTCTCTTCAGTCTTTATTAGGTTTCATTGTAGATGCAAAAGAGCATAGTGTCAAACAGCTGACTTTTTTTTAATTAGCAAAACCGACAGGGTTAGGTGGGATGGAACTGATTAATAAAACAAATTCTGAAAAAGGTAATTTAATTAAGATTTATATGCAAAACAGTACAAAATATTAAAACATGGTTTTGGTGGCTATAGGTCTGTTTTTCTTGAAGGCTGTCAAAGCTGTTAATCTGAGTGTCTCAACATCTCTATCAGATATGAATTCAGTTTTACTATTATGATTACTTGAAGGAAAGGCAAGCCCTCTATTTCCAAAATGGCCTCTAATTTTGGTTCACACAATTTCAGTTCCCTAGCTTCAGACACACAAGGCTTGATTACCAGTACTACTAAATAAAGACTGGCTGATATAGGGGAAAGAAGAGGGGAAAATACAGAACTTTGCAATATTTTTTTTTCTGTCCCTTGCTCCAAACATAAATCATCAAAATTGGCATATGAATTCCCGTTTCTACTCTTTCTATCTCTCCCACAATATCAAAGCAGGTATTTTGACATATTAAGATTAGTATAGTATGTTTCAAGTCTCCCTAAATTTAAGATTTTCCTGGTGGATATTTCTTACACTGACTTTGGGAAACTTGGCTATGGATTCCTTTTTCAGTCCAAAACAATTGTTTGCAACAAGCCTTTCTTCTAGTGTAATGTGTAGAGTATTTTTGGGGAACATTAGCAGTTTCTCTCTGAACAATAGGAAGACTGTGTCTTAGAAAGCTCTGGAAAGGATTTAGAGGTCAAAGAAGACAAGTCACTCAACATGAGTTCCCAGTGAGATGTTCTGGGAAAAGACTGATGTGGTCCTTTGATATATAAGAAGGGGAGTTGTGAGTAGCATAAGGAGGTGTTTTTACCTCTATCTGACACTGGGGAGGTTAACACTGAAAACACTGCATACTGTTCCTGTCTCTTAGCAATGTTGTTGTAACTACAGTGGTCTAAGGATATGAGAAAGATTTATAGGAAGGGATGCATTTTTGTTTATTGGACCAGCTAAGATACTTAGAAAAGTACAGAAAAACAGCTGAGCATATGGGCCCATCTTCCTATCATGATGTCTGCATTAGGAAAAATTTGCAATACAACAGAAAAGAGAAATAAATATTGTTCCAACCTGTGAAAAAAATACAGTAGGGTAAGAAATAGAAGTAACTGAAGATGTTAATCATATTAAAAAGAATACTGAGTGCATTAATATTTTCAGTTCAGAGCAAATTCTGGGTGCTAAGGGGCGTTCTGATTTGGAAATGAAAGTCATACTGAGGAGGAAAATAAAAATATAATGAGGAATAGAACAACAAATGATTAAAAAAAAAAAGAAATAAGGCCAAATCATTTAGCAAAAAAAATGCAAGTAATGATGCCACGTATATTTATGTGTGCATGTATACGCACATGTGCCTCCAGTGACTTTTGAACATGTTTCTTTGCAGTAATTCTTGATGGGGGTAGGTCTGAAAAGCAATTATGTTTCTACAGCTTTCATGAAAGTATTTGGTCAAGAATAGGTGAAACCTCTCTTCGAGCAGTTCTGACAGATAGATCTGTGGTGACCTGAAGTACCATCAGGGCCATAATGTGAGTTGTCACATTAGTAAGACACAGAGGATCCACAAGGAGGTGGGGAAAAGACCTTAAAAATGTTCTGTATATGGGAAGAAACTTTAATCAGAGCTCACAGCTTGTTAGGCATCCAAGTCAATCAAGCATGAAACACGAACCCATAGGGGACTAAGCTTTATTAGTCCCAAGCCTTTATTAGTTGTGTAATACTCAGGGTGATTAGCTGTAGGGATAAACTTCCGAGGGAGAAGTGGGTTTGCCATCTTTTGAAGTCTTTGGATGTCTTTTTTGGAAGACAGTGAAACACAAGTAATTGAGTTAACAACAGGAGTAAGTGAATGCAATTGTATGGCCTTTATAACAGAGAAGGAGAGCCTGATGACCTAATGATCTCTTCTGGCCATAAAAATCTATGAATCCACGAATTATAAATGCAAAGCACCTCAGACGAGTCTTGTGAGGAATTGGCACGATATCATCCAGCTAATTAACTCTATAGCTACTGCCAAATGTTTGTGTACATCCAGGTGAAAGCATCCCAGCCTGGCTACAGGGTTAAGGCGCTGTGCTCTAACACCTTTCATTGTTGTCAGTGGAATGTTAATAGATGACGGCAGCACAACAGGGGTGAGGACGGACAACTGGGAAAAGTTTAAGATAATGTCATCAGAACTGAGTGCTGTCAGCGTATAATGGTCTCCTGCTGGTACCTAAATGCAGAGGAACTCACGGAAAATTAAACATCAAGGCTTGTTCATTTGCAAAGCTGGAGATACGGATCCTATGGCAATCTCCTGTTACAATGGGCTTATTTCTGCTTTACTAAATGGATGTGGAGTCCATGGACCAATATTTGTAGGGTTTTTTCTACATGGCCAGAGACCATGTGTACTTTACTGTGTTCTCCATTTAGACAATGGAGCATGTATCTACTAAATTAAAGATTAAAAAGTGGATCAGAATGGATTCAGATTCTGCTGTTAATTCTGCCATGATTATGATCTCCTTTAGCTCCTCAGTCAGGGATTGATGTTAGAATAGTCAGTGCAGAATAGGCACTTTAACTTGAAAGTACCTCACAGATTGGACATGGTAAGAGCACTCCCCCAGCCAGTTACTATTACTTACTTGATAAAGAGTAGCTTATTAAGATGCGGTGTCTTGATCAGTTTGGGTTGTGTCTCCTTATGTAAGACTTACTGCATTGCAGGCCCAGGTATTATGCCAAAAGTTTAATGAAAATAACCCTGGAGTTTCCCTGTGGACTTTGAAGGAACTAAGACAAGGCCCTGAACTTCCCTCTCTGTGTAGACAACATGTAGTACTTTATTGTGAGAATTCGTTAGGACATGCTAAAAGAATACAGACAGAAAGATGAGATTTGTATATATTCATATGACTCCAGGAACTAGTACTTCAAGAAAAATACTGATTATTGTAAGAGCTGAGCACAGAACAACCATGAGAGTTGGCAAGGATGATCCACAATTAATAATGTATGACAGGCCCAGTAACTAGCAACAGCTACTTGTTATTCTTTTGTTAGCTATGAAACCATGTTACATTTGGATTTGGTTTCCATAAATATCTAAGTCTGTGAGTATCTGGATCTAGAATTTTGGCTTGGATTCAATTATAATTTGAATGTTATCTGGCTAGCTGAAGCCTTTTTTATCTGTATTGTTTAATACAGGGCAGCCACCTACCATAAATACTGCTGTGTGACTGCTGGCATTTCAGTAAAGTGTTTTTAATCCCTAAATATTTTTAAAGACTTACCTATACTCATCTTTTAATAGGGTTACTTTAAACCAGCAATTTCAACAAATGTTTTGAAGAGGTTTTCTAAGGAAAACATGTTTCTCTTTTAATAGGTATTTGACTTTCTTTTAGTCAACAATGAATGATTGAACAAAGTTGTCACATGCACGGACACCTCTGAGTAGTAAGGCAGGGTTAATTTCTCTGGTGTATAATTCTTCAGTCTTTCTGTAAATTTTAGCACATTTGCTGCATTGGTGAGAATGCTGCACTGGTGAGAGTAATACCATTATGTTCTCATATTTTTGAGGTATTTTTGTAGGGGTTTTTTTCCCCCCTGTGTTTTTTTGACACTATGTAGTGCAGGAAGTGGAAAAGTTTGATGGAACAGTAGTCTTTCAGCATGACACATCATATGTAATCTTTCACTAATGTCCTTTGTCCTGCAACAGCTGACAGAGTACCTGCACAACAAATGATGTCTTCCAGACACCAGTGAAAGCCTGATGTTATTTCTTAAGAATGCAGCAGCTACTCTACAAACTGGAATGACACCACTCTAACGCTAATTCCTCCACTCTTTTCCCACCTGCCTTGCTGCAGAAACAGTTGCCCTTGCTGGCTGCAAAGAAGATACTTTAAAAATCGGCTACTAGTAAGCTGTAGCTTCACCACTTGCATGAACGCCGAGAATAGAAAATGCAATCCTCTAAATGCACAGGTATCATTTAGGAAAGTGCCAGGCTGATAGTGCTAATTACGTGTGCAGAAAGATCAGAGTGCTGGAGGTGAGCCTGATTCTGCAAAGTTGTGCTCATTCATAAACATGAGATCCACCTTTCGCATGTCATATCTCCTATTGGAGGCAGTGGGAATAATTCAGTTATGTAATCCTGCTGGGTCTAGCACACGATAGAACAGGAACAGGACTGGCTTGGTATCAGCGGCTGAGGGTTCCTAGAAAACACTTAAAATATTGCAAGAAATGCTTTCAGTAATAATCTCTGAAATTTGAGAGGTGAATTTATCAGATTTTGTGTACTTCTTCCTTTTCTTGTATCCTAGTAATATATATTACTGTCATGCTATGTCAAGGTATAGACATCACAATGAAATCATCATTATGTCTGTAGTAACCCTCCTGAGCTGGTATTGCAGGAGTGATAGAGCTTAAAATGGTACCATTAGAGCTTCAGGACTGTGGACAAATATCATACTGAACCCCTGAGTGTGTATTTCTGTGAGTATAGGGATATTAATCTTTTTTTTCTTGGCAGAACTCCTCTTTGAATAATTGTATTTGCCCATCTAAAATCTACCCTGTCATTTAATTTGAAAACAGCATCTCATTTAACCTTCCCCCCAACACACTACATATTTTATCCAATCAAAAAAGCCCCCAAACCATTTTGGTGATGGTGGAATAATTAATTCTAAGACAGAAATACCCTTTAAGTTGCAGCTGCAGGAAAATTGTTTGGGTATTTTCCACTGAAAGAGTAATCAAGCACTGTAAGCCTGTTTCCCAGGCAGGCCAGGGAAGTGGTGGGATCACCATCTCTGGAAGTGTTCGAAAACATGTGGACGTGGCACCTGGGGACGTGGTTTAGTGGTGAACACAGTGGTGCTGGGTTAATAGTTGGTGTCCCACTTGGAGGTCTTTTCCACCCTTGAAGATTTTATGATTGTATTTTGAGGTTTATTCTTATAGAAGTTTCCCTCCCCTATTCTGATTCTGTACTTAAGTACCTTTGATTTCAGAAGGGTGTAAGAACATATCTAAAGCTAAAATGTGTTAATTGTTCACTTCAGTATTGATGTGTTCCTCATGCAGGACCTAAGGTTATAAATTGCATTGGTATTGTTTGAGATGAAAGAACTGTTCATGTTTCATTGTATCCTCTCTTTAGGATAACAGCCATGCTACTGAATAGTAAGTAATAATAATACAGAAATCTATTAATTTATGTAGGCATGTTAGGACACATGAGCTCCAACAAAACAAAAAGATTGATGAAAATTTGGAAATTATGTGGAAAACATCATATGCGTTTGTATCATATATAAATGGTCTGTCATGTTGAGAAAATTGAACATATTTAGCAAGTGCTATTACTTATGTTTTCAAAACGCCTACTTAAATCAACCTGTAAAAAAAGGTAAAAAATACTGAAATCCTTCAGGCAAAAGTTTTGAAATTGGACAAATCATTCTCACCGCCCCCAGTGAGTGCTCTGGCTCTCCTTTAAGCAGACAAAGTGCAGGAAGTTTAGAGCGGGAGCTGTGAGCGAAGGCCCTGTGACATGAGGAGGTGTTGCAGCTGATGCGTATCAGGCACCGCCGCAGAGCCAGCGCCTTCATGTCCTGTGCCAGCGTCTCAGCTGGGTACGGGGCAAGCCGCAAGCAGAGATCCGTCCCATGCCCAGGCATTTTGGCTTTCTGCAGCTCTTAAGGCCGTGGCCTTACCAGTGGACAGAAAGGGAGCTCCTCACCAGCTCCACCCCAGGTTTCCCATGGCAGTCTCAGCTGTCTCGTTCCACACAGCCATTTATTCAAGGCGCAGCAACACAGAAACAGCTTGAGCTGGTGCCTCCGAGGAGGGTCTCCCTACCAGAGAGTCTCGTGAGTGGTCAGACTGAGAGATTTCCTTAACAATAACACGGAAATAAAGGGAGCACTTGGAGTGCCCCGTTTGAAGCGCTGGACGAAGCCCGAGAGCCTGGCTCTTCCCTCGCACACACGGGGACTGCTGGAGCCGGCGGTGTTGAGGCTGATTTAGAGGCGATGTGAGACCAAACGGGGCCTTTAATGCGACTGGACAGGGCGGGATTAAATTAACCTCGGGTGGAGGCGCAGGGATTGGAAGGGGATTTAGGCTGGGGATGCCTGCAGCCGCGTGGGAGCCCCGCGGGCAGCGCGGGGCGCGGGCGCGGGCGGCGTGCGCTGGCCGGACGCTCTGGCCGGGCAGCGCCGCCGCGGCGCAGTTGGGCTGGATCATTCCTGACACGGGGAGAGCGGGAGCAGCCGCGGCTCCAGCCTGTCGGCCGCTCGGCAGGTTGATGGATGTGCTGGCCTGCGAACGCTCGCCACCCCGGCCAGTCCAGCCCATCCACAATGAGTTACAGTTTCCCGGTCTCCCTCCGGCACCTCCTCCCCCTCTTCCTCCCCGCTGCCGCCCGCCTGCGAAGGGCTGTCCTCGCACGGCAGTGCCCGCTGGAACTGGGCTGTCCCTGCCCAGCGCCTGGGCGAGGGCACCAGCACAGGCCGTTCCTCAGCTTTCCCAGTGGGAGGCATTTTCCTCTCTGGCTGGAAGGGATGGAGGTTGTCTAGAGAGCGGACGGTGCACTTGTGTCGCCTGGGACCTGGCCGGGGGGGCTGGCCCGTTCCCATCCCTCCCCTCGCCTCGGCCGCTGCCCGCTCCTCCCGGGAATGTGTCCGCTGGGGAGCCGTCCGGCCGCGGGGCGTCCCTAGGAAGTGCGCGACACGGTCGTCTCCCAGGGAAAATGTGCTCCAGCCCTGCCGTGTTCCCACCAACATCTCTTTTCCTCTCCACGCATCTGTTTTCGTTTTCTTCACATTTATACTTTAAAGATGATGTTCGCCCCTCCACATCCCTTCCTTCTCCACCACCACCACCCCTCCCTCCCCCCAGGAAGATGAATTTCATCTGGGCCTTGAAACAGGGCAAGGAACAATAAATATTTATGGGCACCAGGGGAAGGTTGAACTGTAAACCACCACTTATCCCTCCGTCTCTTATGAAAGGAATTAGCGTTGCAAACCTTACATTAGGGAAAAAAAAAAAAGAGGAGAGCGAAGCATTTCTATGATGTGAAAATGCTGTGCCTCATACCTATTTAAACTGGAGCAAAATACCTCTTCACAGGGCCAAATCTGGGGCATGGCCTTTAAACTGTAACGGCCAAATTAAAACAAATGGCCAAAATTAAACACTCCAACCCTCGCTGAATGTGAAAGTTCAAGTGATGAGGAAATATGTGTGTAGCAGATCACTTTTCCAAAGTTTGATTTGAATGAAATCTTAGGGAGTTTTTTGAAAGAGTTTTAAGTGTATTCAGAGATACTGTACAGATAAAGATACATAAGAACATAAAAATACCAAAGTATGTAGCCAAGCACAAACAGCTTATATACCTCTAAATCCAGAAGGGGCCATAATAACAGTGTTCAGTGTGGGTTGTTAGAAGCCCAGGCAAAGATAAAACTTCAATAAAAAGTATGTTCTTTTATGTTCAATGTTAGAGGAAAAGCAATGTAAAATAAGGATTTATGTTTGTGGGGGCAGGCAGAGGAATATAGTATCTTAAATAACCTGATGATGCAGGAGAGGGAGCAAGCTCCAGCAAGGTTTCAAGAGCTCTCTCTGGCAGTGGAAAGGCCTGAAGGGAACCTGGCTCCTTTGGAGCCAGACTGAAAGCTCAGAGCTGGGCAAAGAGTATAGAGATGTTTGTCAGAATGTCTGCTGCCTGGTAAGTCTTGGTAGAACACCTAGTCTTAAAGACTTACTTTTTCTTTATTTCTAATCCCTATCAAAGTAAGTTTTGGAGTATGTTTCTGGTGAAATTTAACCTGTGACTTTTCTTTGAGCAAGAGTGATCCCCAAAGTGCCTTCACAACAAAATCAGGTTACTGTTGCCTTCAGTACAAGTGAGATCATAGTTTAAAATTGCCTGTTCAGGTGTTACTGTAGACCTGCAATAGCTGGTTGAAGTGGTCGTAAGTACCTAGCTGGTGTAAGGAGAGTAAACAAGGCTTTGTCTTTTCTATGTTGGTATCCCTAGTGGAGTAATACATAGCTGCTGCTGATGGGGCCTTTGCTATTTTAATGGCCTTGGGCTGCCGGTTCCTAACGTGTAACTGAGACTGAAACCAGAGTTTCCTCTGACTGAGGATGAAAAGTTTCTGCTGCTTCCTTAGAAGAGGTAGAATTGGAGGAAACCTCAGTTTCTCAGTAACTTTGCCCTCTGTTTATTCATCATACTTAATCTATTATAAGTTCTCCCCAAATATTCTTACTACATTCCAGTTTTTATAAATGTTTTCTGGCTTCTGTGAAAGGCCAACTGAACAGAAACAGACACCAAATAAGTCAAATTTCATTGTTTCAATATGAGATCGATAACAGCATTTTCAGAGGAGAATGAGTCATGAGAAGTTTGCTGGCAGGAGTGTGGGGTTGTATAACATCATCCTAAAAAACTTGGTGTGACAAGGTTTCTTTGTTCCTTCACTCCTCTCCCAGAGACAATCAGACTTGTCATTTGTTCAATGGGATTATTAAATTAGTTATCCTCCTGAGTAAGAAAACTACTGGTAAAATATGCTCTTACACTGTCTCTATAAATCATTTGGAGGATGGAAGAGGAGAGGAGAGTTTTGGTTTTTTACTTCTGCCTTGACTCCAGCATTTTTTATCCAAGTAATTTCTTGTATACAATAGGCTCCAACAAGCCTTATGAAGTGAAGCTTCTGGAAATTGAGTCCATGACAAGGAGCTGAAGCTGATATGGATGTTAATAAAAAACATAAATGACAAGAAAACCTCAGAATAACTGTCCTACAAACCAGATTTCTAGAGTACTGTGAAGGCTGTAATAAAGCTCCTATAAGTGAAGGTTTGTTCTCAGAACTCTTAGAAAGCTACTAATTGCTGGTACATTTAATTGCATTTACCTTAAATTCAGGGACACTAAGTGTTGGACAACTCTCTCACATGTTGTGTTTATCCTTTTCTCCTCATTAATGTTAAAATAGGGTGGATGCTTTGACAGTGTACCAAGTTCGTTGCACTGTGCCTGGTTTCCATCTGAAACTGAGTTATGTGACGCTGCCCTGCATTTCTATACAGAAAATACTGTATGAAACAGGTTTTATATGGCACACTGAAACTCTTCCCAATAGTCTTTTCTTTGGGATAAGAGAAAAACAGTGTAAGGAATTGCCAACATTTTCTGGCTACATGGAACCATTTCTGTGGATAGTATTTGGGTTGTCACTCCAGAGCTCAGGCTTTCCAGGACTTTGGGGATTAGCTGTGTGTAAAAATTCAGCTCTATCTCCAAATAGTCTAGTGCTACCTTTAAAAGTATGGAACAAGAGCAATAAAAGTCAGTGAATGGATTCTCTCTGTGTTCAAGGAGATTTGGATCAAGACCTGACAGACTTAACTGGAAGTATCTAACTAGTCGAGCTTGGGGATGTCTGAAATTTTTGTACCAAAGCACATCTATATTCATGTGATGTGTTATATGCTTAATAAGTATAACAAAATGACAATTTATCATTTATTTCTGATAAATAACAAGTAATAGTTTTAACTGGTGTGTTTCGTACAAAACCAAGTAATTTCTGGTGCAAAACTATGTTTTAGAAAAATAAAAAGCATAATAGGAGTTTAAGATATTTAGTTTGCAGTTTTAGGAGAAAGAGAGTAAAATACTGAAAAACTAAATGGATTTAAAGTTTCAAATATTTTAATCAAGATTAGGGAAGGGCATGGAGATGAAGGAAAAATAATTGGTGAAAATGAATTTAGTTTACTTACGCAAAGTATAAAATAAAATAGCAGCTTATGGGTATAAGAGGAAAGGAGCCTGTTTGCAATTAAATTCCTCATGTTTTGGGATATGTAGGACTATGGAAGAAGAAGGTTCTAGGCATTTTGGTATTGAGAAGAGACAGGATGTTGTGAAGTGCCTTGTGCAAGAGGCTGTGGCTTGCCTAGTGCTGTTCTGACGTCCTGGCAGGGCTGGGGTAGCTCTTGCAGCTTCTTCAAGTCAGCAGTAGTGCCTCTGGAGGTGGCACATCCTCGCCTGACTCAGTGCTCATGTCTCAATAGGACGTAGGGAACACTGCTGATGCGGGTAGTATTTTCCAGAAAAGGTATTAAAAACCTTCTTCATTATTACAGGTCTTAAGTGTTCTTAATCATTTCCCTGGCAGTAGCAACTTCAAGTTGCCCTAATCCGGGTTCCACCTGGGATCCTAATTCCCTCTGAACTTGCAGGTTGGATGTGACATTTTGCTCACTTTCCTGTTCTAATCTGTTGGATCATGTTGCTGCACACCATTACACATATATTGCTATCCGCTGCAAAGAAGTTGTGTTTCATGGGTTGAGTCTTTAATTAGAGTTTACCAAAATGTCTCTTCAGTCTTGGAAAGTAAAATGCTAAGTTATTACTATAATAGTATTTACTATTTAATTAAATTTCAATACTGTCTATAATGTTTTGGTTTCTCACCTTCTTGGGAATGAAATCCCTCTAGCATTTAATGTGATGTAGACTCTTGGTAGGTTACTAGTTCTAGATGCAAACCCCAGTGTTTTCCACCTTGTTGCACATTGATCCATCCCATCTTGTAAGTGTATATTAAGCCACAGAATACCCTAGAGAATTAGAGAACTCCGTTATATTTGATGAAAGGCTGAAATGTAGGCACGAGTAATGTGATATGTTCAAATTTACCCAGCAATTCAGTGACAGAAGTGGAAGCAGAACCCTGGCTCTTATGGCACGTGGCAGACCTTCGCAGAGGTTTTCACATCCATGGGTGACATTTAAGAGATTCAGCACAGGTAGCTAAAAAGAGCCACTGTGAGCAGATAAATGCAACAGGGAATGCATGCTTGTCCTAACAGTGATGAATGGTCACCAGGTTGGAACTACTGGGAATAAATGAGTGGTTAAACTAGCTACCTTGGGTCCTGGTGGCAGTGTATTCATCATGGCACGGAGCCTAATCCCAAAATCTAACTGTGGCATACCTATGCAGGCCTGCTTCACTAGATCAGCTAACCCTGGAACATGAAGCGCATGGCAAGTACTAGGCAAAATTGTCACCACGCCATTCTGTGGCTTTTGATAAAGTAAGTTTGGAAAGCTGATTCTATGGATAAAGAAAAAAAAATATTTTCATGTGTTTTTGATAAAAGCCACAGCATGAAATCTGGGTGGAAGATAGTCACATCCTCACCTGATAAGGAAGTTTTCTTCAGTAAATGAGTTGTGAAAGCCTGCTTGCAATTAGATGGAACAACTCCAGGTTCTACAACTACTTTTTCTGGGCCCTGATTTGTTGTTACCAGATTTGATCGACGCCTCTCTGAGCACAGCAGCCAGGTAGGGATCGGATCCAAAGCACGTGCTGAGGGCTTTTAGCTCTGGATAGCATCAAGAGGATTGGACTAAGATACTTTGAGAAAGGGCTTGCTATCCAGATAGAAGAGGTCATAAAAGCTATATGGAGGGGAAGAAAGCCAGAGGATTGCGCTGGCTTGCAAGTGAGTTTCCAAGGTCAGAACATTTTATTTAAAAAGCAATTACAAAACTTGTTACAAATGCTGAGGGACCTAGAAAGGGATTAAGTGATCTTGTTAGCTGTACGAACCCTCTTATGACAGCAAATCTATCCATAAGCTAATAGGGCTTGTGTGACCGTAATATCTGAGCAGAGTGCAGAGTGACTCTTCCCCTGCAAACAATGATAGGAAAAATGTTGCTTGGCTTTGAAGAGAGGCCCATTGTGTTCACTCAAATGCAAAGGCATCTTGTTTAGATTCTCGAAGGAAGAAGTCTTAGGCTTCAGGGAGGCTGACTGTGAGTCTGGGCAAAAAACAGTGGGGGAGGAGGCTGAGGATGCAGACTGGGACAAAATATCATTAATGGTAAAAGCAGTAAAAGGAAAGTGGCAAGGGAGGAAAGAGACCTAAAGATAGTCATATTTTCAGGAATATATTTGTGGATATGTGTGTACACCATGTGCATGCATATGGTGCACTTGAACTAAAAAGTTGCATATTTCTCTTGTAATTACTCAAAGGTAGGTGTCTAAATCTCCTTAGTTTCAAAAATCACAGCTACACATGTATATCTTGTGTCCTTACATGCATGATTAAATTTGTCTTTCCTTCCCTGTGCACATGGTTTTCCTTGGTCATAGGTCATGACACTACCATAGTTTTTCCTAAATCTTCCTTTTACAGTTGCTCATCATTTTCAAAAAATGCTGTATTTTTTTTTTTTAGTTTTTCCAAAATTGATCTTGGCTAAAGAGAGAGTATTTTAAAAACTTATGAAGTACACCACAGGACAAGATGTGTATTTTGATCTCTGTGCACGTCTTTTCATCAATCTACACGTTTATATTTCTTTCTTTAAGGGGATGGAGGGCAGAATGGAGACAAATAAATAAAAAGAAACATGACATTGCTAATATAAATGACCAGGCCATTACTTCAGTGTCAGAATGCAATTAGATCTGACCTGGGACTGGAATTCACTTCTCAGCAGGCCTGCTTAATGATTAGTTTTATTGTTTCTTCATCACCCCTACCGGGGGGTTCATTTTTACTCCTAATGGAAAAAGACTGTTGCCCCTGGATAAAAAGCTGGGCATGAAAGACAAAGGGCTGATTGAGGACTGCTAGGCTTTTCAGCCTGCATACCACCTCTTCTTTTGCTGTCCTGGCTGACAGCAGGAAAAACAGTGAAAGAGGTCAAACCTTAAAGGGCCTTCAGGGTAAGGAGCATCACGCTGTACACAGAAATTAACTGCAGAGGCTTTTATAGCTCAAAGCAGTTCTGATCGCTGTTGTAAGATGAATTGAATGAGAATCTTTGCAGCAAGATAATGTACCAGACGTTGCTGGTATGATTAGTTTTGAGTCTGAGACATGGTTAACAGTGTAACTGTGGTTTGCAAACACCTGCTCACACTCCCAACACCAGCATGCAGGTACAAGTACACTTCTAGCAACTGCTAGAAATTTCCCAAGAGCTGCAACAGGTAAAGACTAGTTTAAATCCTTGGCAAAACTTGTATGCCGGCTGCTACCTGTTAGGAAGTGCTTTCAAAGGGGTTTATTATAAGCCCTGGCATAAGTAAGAAGAATACAAATAGTTCCTGTTTGTTTGCTTTAGTTCACTGGGTGCATGAAACGTGTACTGTGACTCACAAAGATGTAGGATGAGTCTGAGGCAAAATTACAGACATTGTGCTATCTGATATTATGAGATGTAACAGGTGTCTGTGAAAGCAATTTCCCCATCTGGAAACAGTGCTTTGGGGAATTTAGGCTGCTGGTGGAAGAAAGGCGGGTTGGTTTATACTAGTGATGATAGGTGAGCTACCAGAGAATTGGACTTGGTGTTTTTTTCAGTTAATCATCTATAGGCTGAGGTGTGTATCGAAACCACAGTAACTAAATGTCTGAGTTTGCAAAAACTTGACTGGAAGCTTCATGAGAACAAGTATGCAACGGAGCGTCTTGCCAAGAGCCATGACACTGCTCCCTCCTCACACCCATTGAGCTGGAGAGAAATAAAAATAAAATAAAGCTTTTCAAATACCTTGATACTGTAAATACAAGTCTACGTACACACTGGTGCAACTCAGTGATCATTCAAGGACTTCAGCACAGCTACACCGATCAAATCAATTGTGGAACTAGCCTTTAATATTTAATATGGTAAGAAATCACTTAGTAATGAACATTCACTTTTCAATAATAGATCTGCAACAGAGCAAGTCAAGAAGGAGTTAAAATTACACAGTATGCAAGTGAAGAAAATGTGGTCAATTGTGAACCTCAGATTTGCCCTCTCAAATGAACTGGGAATAACAATGGCCTTTACATTTGGCTAAATTCTGAAATGATTTGGAAGCACAGGGCCTGAAATCCAAACAAACCAGGGACACGCTAGTGTTTGCTGCATGTGCAATTCACCCAAGACCTGGGTCCTCAGAAAAACATGCTCTCATTATCTATTCTAAGTGGGTAATTATGCCCCAAAGTTTCAAATTTGAAAAGATAGTTATTTAGCTCATATAGATCATTATCCTGGTGTCAGTCGGGGCCCAAACTTGGTATCCCTAGGTTGTGTGAAATTCGCCTCTTCAGCCTGCTGACAAGTTTCAGACAATCAGATTTGAAGTGATGCAGCTGGGAGGGCTGGCAGGAGCTGGAGATTAGTGTTGAGCCTTGTGGCAAATTCCCCACAGCCCTTAGGAGGTTTTTTCTGTGTCCTGCAGGCAGCACCACAGCCACTGCTGTAGCTCCTCCGCACAAAGTGTTGGAGCAAATGCGTCGCCACAAGGCAGGACAGAGTAGGGCATCCCTCTTTCCTTCCTCTTCTGCCAGGGGGTGGGCTCCAGGGGGACTGTGCTATTTCCCCCAGGTCATCTGCCCCAGAGCCTGTCACTCCTTACTTTTAGTTTGGAGGTTTCCCAGGACTAACAGTGAATTGTGCAAGACTTAGAGAAAAATGCTGTTGACACAGAGGTTTGACAAGACAGAGACATGACCATTTGTGCAGAAACATGACCAAAGAGACTGCTCTTGATGTTTCCTATTTTTTGCAAAGCTGACATACCAGGATTTTGGTAGCGTAAACAGTTGTGAGCTGCCTGGCTGCAAAGCAGGTCAGGGTGGCCTGGAAGGCCGTGTCCCTTGTCCAGTGCTTTGTGTGAATTCCATCAGCAAGATCTTCAGTCTCAATCCCCCCTGCATATGCTGGTCTGAGGAAGTTCTCCATCGCTCTCCCTCTTTATCTGGGCTTTGCCCTGTGCGTGGGTCTTGGTGAGTCCTCCTGATCCTGCCTAGCTCTGTAGGCTTCCTAAAGGGAGAAAACATCCAAGCCTTTGGGAATACATCAAGGAAACAAGGTAAATACCTATAGGCCCTGCTTGTGTAACACAATACAGTCTCTTTAGGAAAGGACAACCCTTTTCCATGAAGACATTAAGGCACATGAAGCCTTTTGAGGCAAGTATTATCTCCTCTCTCTTATGTAATTTGGAGTGGGTATCTGGAAGATGTTTGCCCCACACTTTCCTTTGGCTCACATTTTCCCTTCATGCTCGCTGGGTCCCCCTGTGCTAAAGGGCTGGCAAATAGTGGTGTAAGTCATGTAGGGCCATGTGTTATGGTTGTAAGGTGGGCGTGGTGCAGATGGGAAAGGTATAGTGCAAAGCACTAGAGAGAGGTTATTGGGAATGCCACTAGATTTTGTGGGACTGATGCCATGCCTAAGGGTGCTTCAGGTGATTGTGCAATGGTGTGCTCCACCAGTGCTGGAGTGACCTAACAGGGCATATTTTATATACCTGAAAAAGCTAAGGACAGTCTCCAAAGGTATTTACACTTTTAACTCAAACAGTGTTTGGTGTATAAGTAGGACATGGTGCTAAGTATGTTTTTTTTGGGCCAACCTCACAGGAGGAAAAAATATCTGTGGAATAACTGGAAGTTAAGATCTAGTCTTCAGCATGTTGAATGACTAAAGTCACATCCTTCATTTATCTGCAACAGTTCATTTCCTGGGGGTGAAGAGAGGTAGTAGCAGAAGGACAGCTATGAATGCCACCAGAGTGGAAGGAAATAGCTGTTGTTTTGCAGATCTGTAGGTTGGTGAATGCAGCCAGTCCTGGCCTTACACAAAAGAATGGAGACAGTGTGTATAAGTGGTGTCTGTCTTCTCATTTGGCTGAATTACACACTAAAGTAATTTATAACAAAGGGGAAAAGGTATATTGTTAGTAATTGTTATGTTAAAAAGCAAACCTAGCTTGCTGATTTAGCACCCATTTCCTCTTATAAAAGAGAGAAGAAAATCACAGCAAAGGATGGGGAGACTTGGGAGCAGTGTAGGTGATAGGAATATTTCAGAATAATTTTACCCATATTTCTGCTAGGTTTGGTGGCTGTATTCTCTCATCTTCTTTTTTCTTAATTGGAGTGGCATGTCCAGCAAGCCCAACAGGGATGCCACATTAATTCACCATGCAGCATGGTGTCAAGCTCAGGGTTGGAGAACAGTGAGGTCTCTATGGAGTATTTGCTGAAAAGTGTGATGGGAGCCGAAGTAGAACTATAGAGGAATTTGGGAAATATTCTAATATAACAACAAAGTGGGTGACCTTAGTTTCCTAAACTTGGTTAGATTAGTTGCTGCTTGTTCACCTAATCTTGCATTTTATGGTTATTGATGACTTGTCTTCTAGTTTCCCTTTCTCTGGTTTGTTCACAGGCTGTACTGTCAGAATTTTTGAGCCTGGTCTGATGAAAATTTTGTTGAACAGTGCAGCCCTGAAGATCACATGAAGGTAACTCTGCCTAAGTGGGGACTTAATCCATGATGCTGATGGCATTTCTGAGTTTATGGGCATACATG
Source organism: Atrichornis clamosus (assembly GCA_013400975.1). NCBI lineage: Eukaryota > Metazoa > Chordata > Aves > Passeriformes > Menuridae > Atrichornis > Atrichornis clamosus. The sequence goes on along the minus strand of WBMZ01006324.1, from coordinate 351,012 downwards.
CTGCTTTTATGAGACCCTGCAAAAACCAGATGTGGTTGCTGGTGATTCAGAATGTCGGTGTTGTGCTGGCCTGACATGTAAATCTCTTGTTGACGTACATGAGAACCATCATACTAATAAAACAGAGGATGCCAAGAGCATGCCATTCCAGTGCCTTTTCATCAGAAAAGGAGTCAGTCAGAAAGCAAGGAAAATGCCAAGCGGTGCTTGCTGATCCAGAACAGTTTGTAACTGTCGCATTTTTAATTAATGCTATGTCTGATGAGCTCAGCAGTCTTTTCACCAGATGGGAAACCATCAGTCTAAGTGCACTAGACTGTACACCAAAAGGTGGTGATTCATGAGGATGAGTCGGAAAACCCTCACAGTGCATAGCCAGATGGCTCACAGAGTGAGCCAGGAGGAAGCACTGAACTTTAGCTAGGATCTGCCTGAAGTCAGAGCCATCGCCAAGCCTCAGCAGGCTTTGTGGGAAGATTCCTCTATCTAGCCATGATCCAGAGCCCAGCATCCACTTGAAGTGTGCAGAAGCAAGCAGGCAACTTCTGTTCCACAGCGTAACCAGACAACTTGCAGAAAGCTTGCAGATCAGACTGCTTGTCTGAATGGGGTAGACATGGACTCTGTCTTGTCCTTAGTCTCTGTGGAGGAGCAGGGAGGAATCAAATCCTCCTCTTAGGCTCTTCCCCTAAAAAAGTGTCCTTCTACTATGTGCAAGATGGGATGACCTGGAGTAATTTCTTCTTTGTGCCACCATTTGGTGCACTTGTTTGCTGCTTACAAGGACCATGAGATTCATCAAACCAAAGTGAGCAAAAAGCAACGTGACTCTGTTTCTTAGTGCTCAGGGTGCTCTGTTGGGAAGGAGGAATCCTGCTTCCAGGCCCACGTCTGTGTATTATTAACCTGGTGTTGAATGAGAAGCACAAAGGTATCAATGACACAAAATCCTCTTCTTACTCCATTTAAACAGTGTCCACAGCTGACTTTTTGTGCAGACCTCAGTTTGTTGAGTGTGTGCTGAGCGTGTTTTCACAGCACTTGTTGAATTTCTTTCCTTGAAGGATGCAAACTAGAAACCATGTTTCTAAACCATGTCTGCGTTCAGGAGTAAATTCTCTATCAACCCAGATTCTCTCAATCTTGCACTTTTGTAGAAAAAATCTCCAGCAACCGGGTGTACTTCACATCAAGTAAGAGTTCCAGTGACTTTAGCCATCCTTAAGTTTAGGCATTTTTTTGGTCAAGCTTTTGCATTTAGGTGTCTCATATCCACCTACCTCTGACTGTAAGATTCTGTGTGTCCTAAGGCATATTTTTACAATCTTTTGCATAAATTGATTGCAGTTTAGGAGTTCTTTGGCTTAGTAGAGTATTTTCTACAGCTTATTAGGAATCTTTGATTTCTTTGCTCTTTCTGTTTGTCTGAAAGAATCAAACTGAAAGAAGAGACCTTATTCCAAAGTGTAGTGTATTTATCTCCTAAAAAAATTAATTCTATGGAAATGAGGCTGTGACATATGTGGAGGTTTGAGTTAGCTACAATTCCAGAAATACTGCAGTAATATCTCTCTCAGTTTTTACCTGAACTTCCAACATCAACTGTTTATAATCCCATATTTTGAGTTTTAAGAGAGATATGTTATCAATTTTGAGCTGTATTATTAAGTCTGTATTTAAGAAAAAAAAATTATTTTTTCAAGAAAAGTCAAAAGATATTCCTTACTTAGAGTCCTTTCTTAGAATATGGATATAACCATGTAAAAAAAGGTCTTTAAGTTTTTTTCTGATAAGAACTTTTATGTTCTTATTCCTTTTATATGCTCAGTTAAAATAATAATAATAATAAAAAAAAACCCAAACCCAAAACACCCACGAGGTTAAATGATGCATACACAGAAATGTGAAAAGAATGTTCTAAATTACTATTATTTTCCAAAAATCATGTAATTCGTTGACTGACTCATGTTTTATAGCAGCTTAGGCACTGCCGGCTGATGGCTGTCAGGTGTCGGTAAGCTGGCAGCTTAAAAGTTGCCTCTTTAAGTATTCCCAAACAAATGAATTGCTCACTGTGTGTGAGGGTGGATTCTGGCCCAGTGTTTGCTGAGACGCTGTTGGTTGAGGCTCTTTTGATACTGCTGGTGTCTGGCTCTGCCTTCTGTGGTACATTTTTCCCTGCCATGGGCTGGAAAAAGTGGTTAGAGGTAAGACTAAGAGGGGGTTCCAGAGAGTCAGTGAGTCTGAGGCCTTATCTAAACAAAAATGGTACCAATTTAACTGAACCTATTTAGACCCAGGAGTTGCTGAATTAATGCCACCCCTTTTTTTTCTTTTTTTTTTTTGCTAGAACGAAGTCTGGGGAGAAGCATTATTCAAGCCAGTACAATTTATACTGTTTCTAATGGCTATATTTCCCCCTTTGTACTGTCAACAGCACTTGCTTTGTAACTCTTCTGCTCATATTCCAGCATGTTCCTGGACAGTAAACCAGAAACTGGGTCCCTTGCAGCTTTTGCTTTTTCATTTCTTCCTTCATACCTTATTTCCTAACCCTTCTAGTGATAGTCTGAATATTTAGCACCGGTGCATTAGTATATTCACTTTAAGTGTTTTCTCCTATTGCCTTGTTTAGGGAGATGTTTCTAATAGTTTCCTTTAATTTTTTGTGCAATATAGTGTATTAAGTGCAGAAAGGGAGAGAGTTTGCAACTGTAGAAGGATCCTACCAAAATTTGCTACTTCAAATGACAAAATAGCTGTTTTTCACACAGAATTTTTTCACACATATCTAGTATTGGCTCATAACTGACAGTAGGAAAAAGCTTGTCATGTATTGCAGACAATTTGTGTCAATGTATTCCACATAAATCAAGAGAGGGACCTAAGTAGCAAAACATATCTATAAGTTAATTTTCTGTGTTGCCAGAAGCATTCCTGACACCTGGCACAAGTCAGAAAGGCTTGGTGATAAGTGCTGGTGGAGATGTGCCCAAGAAGCCTCCCTTGTGAGCAGGCTTGCATGTTAAACCACATGACTTCCAGGTTTCAGAGAAGGTGTAGTTTCAAAATGGAGAAATCACAGCAGCAAGCTAAAAGAATGACTTTTTCCCCCTTCGTAATAATAATGTCAGAGCTGTTATTACATTTGGCCGCAGGAACAGATTGGAAGTGTTTCTCAGAAGGGAAGTGCTTCCAGCTCCAGGTCTCTTTCAAGCGCTCCATTCCCATGTACTTGCTGGAAACCTTTCAGGAAACCACATTCCCTTTCCCGTCCCTGTTCAGCAATGCAGTCCTTCCCAGCCAGTGTGGCTCACAGACTGCCTCATCATCCGGGCCTGGGAAAGGAATGTGACAATGAGGGGGCAAAAGTGCTGGCACTTCCAATCCCATCCTGTGCTGCCTGTCATAAGAAACCTCTACTCCTCTGCCCTCCCTACCTTATGAAAGGGTTTTCTACATCCATTAGCATGTTTAGGAAGATCTGCAGTCTCTAATTTTCCAGTGTGTGGTGGGGGAAGAATGTAATTTTAGCTGGAAACCGTCACATGGCCAGATCCTCAGCCTTGTGCAAGTCTGCCTGATGCTCCTGAGGTCACGCTGTGCTGTGTTCATTTACACTGACCCGATGTCTGGCTTCCCAAGTTGCCCCTGATAGCCCTAAATGACAGCTGGTGTCCGAGAGTGCCCACATGTGAATGGAACACTGCTATGCAGAAGAAATGCCCTGAAACCTTGCACTGGTGCCATTTTCCAGACAATCAACAATTCAAAAAGAGAGTAGGTGAAGAAATGCTGTTGATATTACAAGTTGCAATAAATAAGATAAAGGGGGCAGGAATAAAAGAAGGGATCAAGGAACTGTTAATGACTGAGAGGACAGAATTATATTAGGGACAGAAATGTAAACTTGTTTTGCTATTGCAAAAAGCCCAGGAGATGCACATTTCATTCTGCAGAGAAATATTCTGATCAGTACTTTTTTCTGCCATAGCAGCAGAGAATTGAGCTTGGATCCCAGCCAGCCTTTTTTATCCTCTCTTTAAACTAAACAATCATTTAAAAGACAACACAAGGCAGGATAGTTTAGCCAGCTCTGTTAGTTTTAACAGAATGGGTTATTGGGCAATGCCATCGTGGCAAAGAACAATCCCTCCTAGCTTCTGTGCCACAGAAGCAGTTAAGGCTTCCAAGAGGAATTTCCAGCGATTGCTGTTAAGATGATTGTACTATTTTCTTTTTCTTTATTTTTATGCTGTTTTATTTGCTTGTCATTTTTACTGTTTGCATTGTGTGGTGCATGGGTGGTAATGATTAGATAGTGATTCTCAGCACAACAGTTTCTCTTGAAGCAGACATTTATCCACCCTGAGGCAATTGCTCTTCAAAACTGAAGGAAAAGAATACAAGAGGGAAGACTTACAGCCACCGAAGTCAAAGAAAAGTCTCTCATTGACCATAGTGGGCAGGAAGACTGGGAGACAGATTGCTATTCTTTCCATGTTTTGAAAGATTTAAGAAGCTGAGGTTTGGAAAAATTAGGATAAGTAGGTGACCTTTGGAAACTATTTGGAAGCTGCAGGTGCACAGTAACTCTAAAAATTACAAGGCTTACTTAGGTATCAGAAATGGGTTCAGGAGACATGGTTTCAGAGAACGAGCTTAATTTTTATTTTGATTTTTTAATCTAAGTGGTTTACATCGTGGACATTGCGGTTAAGTGGACAAGGGTCGGGAAACTGAATTTTATTCCAGCTCCTGATGCTCCTTTAATGTGTCCCCTTGCAGTAGCTGTTAACCCTGTTGCACTTAGGACTTATCTGTAAATTGGGAATAACAGTGTTGCCTACTTAAGTTTAGAAGCCTGACTAAATAGTGTTTGTAAGAAACTATGCGAGGCCAAAGTCATTCTGGGGCTAATCAATTGCAGAGATGGGGCTGACACACAGGACTGTCAATAATTTGACACCATATACATTTCCTTTACAGAAGTGGTTCCCAACCTTCTCTGGCCCATGGGAAGCCCAGTGAGAAAGTAATGTGCTGCATAAAACATATGCTTTACTTTTTTTCCAGTGGTCTCTATTTTAACTCTTTAATTTCCAGCAGCCACCAGCAATAGAGAGGATTTTAGCAACAGACTGGAGGACTGCTACTTCATAGGGATTTTAGAAGAATAAATGTTATCCCACTTTATGGGAATTCATGAAATCATTAAAGAGAGGTTAGGATTTTTTTGTCTGTGTGTGTGTTCTCCAATGAGAATGAATTTTGCACCAGAGATGCTTTAGAGAAAAATGAAGGATTTTTTTTGGTGTTTGTGTAAAACATATTGTTTAAAATATCTCATGACTTTCTGTGTTAAAAAAAAGTGTCATCACCTTCACTTCATTCCATTAACTCAACTTGTTTTCAGTTTCAGCTGTGCAGTGTTTATCACCCTCTATTGTCATATATTACACAGCTGCAAAATGGCAAGGGTTTTTAAAAAAACCCCAAAACAATAAAGCCAGTTCAGAAGTGAAGCGCCTGGTAGGTGTGAACAGTGCAGTGAGTAAAATGTCATTAAGAAGAAAGTGTTTGCTGAAGGATTGGAATGTCAAAGTTACAAGTTTATTTAAAGATTTCAAATATTAAAATCAGAGGAAAAGTTTGAAATGTTCAAACTTTGAAGTGTCAGTAAAACTTATTTCCCACTAGCGGTCATTAAGTTAGACCATGGTTGTAGTTGGTTTGTATTAAAGCAACAGTGTCAGAAGGCTTAAAGTGAATTGAAGAGCAGGAATTTTCTGCCTCTAGATGATGGTGTGGAACATCTGAAAGGTTGCTAAACTGTAATGTATGAATCCTATAATCTTTTTACTGCTTTACCATTCACACACTGCCTTCACTTGAGGTAACATGTTAAAGATTTACCATGTCCTTCAATTTAAATCACTTGAAATTAGCAGCCATCTCAGTCTAGGTCTGAGAAACGGCTATCTTCCTTCTCACAAAACCATCACACTAATAATGTGTAGCAGTCAGCTTGGTGAAGTGATCTGAAACTTTCTGGAAAAAACGTGTGTTGCACGGGCAGTCACAAGTAAGTGAGCACAGCCTTCAGCCACGCTGAGCACTGAGGCCGGGCTCTGTTCCGAAGCAGTGTCAGCAGCGCCAGCAGCCTCCGCTCTTCTCCCCGTACGTGGGGACTCCTAGCAGGGGCATCACCAGCTGGACAAAGGAAGGGACCTCTGCCTGGGACTGGCATGTGTTTGGGCAATTTCTCAACTGTGAGCATTTTGTCAGCCTGTGTGCTGACATTCTGAGTACATGGGATAAAACCATTTAGCAAGACTGTGCAAAGTTGGTGTCTTTTAGTCCTGTCCCATCCCATGTGTTCTTCTGAGGATGCGGAATCTCCTAGGATGGGAGGCTAATAATAAATCATGTGCAGCAGTGACCTCAGTGGGGGCAATTATCAAACAGTATTTGCCATGAAAACATATTCATATTCATCATTTCAGATGGTTAAAATATTCTTGCTGGAATAAGCTGTGAAGTTGGTGCATCTGTCTCAAGAGTAAAGTGATATGCCACCCATACTGTCGTGAGACATAAATACTCGTGCTACAAGTTATGTCTTGTGCTGAAGAGCCTGATATCACCTGTTTCAAACTAAAGAGAAATAATCTGTGAAAAACAGGACTTGTAGACATCTGATGTTAAAGACTCCCGCCTTGTACTCCTTTTACATCAACCACCTAGTTGATTCAACCACTTTATCAGAAGCATCATTTAAATCACATTTTATTATGATTTGCACACTTGATTCCTGACTCAATGCACAGAATCTACATTGCTATATTTTTATTTTAAAATTAAATTGGATAATATTTTTTCTCCATCCTTCCTTTTTCTCTGACACTTCCCTTTACAGTCTGCATATCAGCAAAGACATGTTCATATTTTAGTGTCAGCAGTGGCACATTGGAAATAAAGTCACACAAGCCCAGCATTCCTGTACTTTATAGGTGAGCCTCCAGATCTCTCCATCTCCCATTCTCATTAAACAAAACCTCTGAAATTTGTGCTCTGTTGCTGCCTTCTAATATGAGGAAGTGGTGCAGTGGATGACGCATGGATATGCCTCCAGGGGAGCTGAGTAGTATTCCCAGCTCTGCCATTTGCTGGGTAATATCCTGCAACTCACTTAACATTTTTGTGTCTCAGTTTCTCCAACTGTGACAATGAGGCTGGCGGGCCAGCATTTCTCACTGAAATCAATAATAGATTCTTACTGAGTTCAGTGGCACTCCAGTGCTCTGAGATTTGGGGGAGGTGGGGGAACTAATTGTTGCTTTTAATACATTTTCCTTGGTTATCTTTCACTAGTTTTACCTCACGTGAGCATGATTCAGAGTTATTCTTAGCCTGCTCCTTTACCACTATGAAACATAGCCGCTTGTACAAAGGTTTATCGGGATTTTTATAACCCTCAGTTCCGCTCAATCCTTTTCTAATGTTTCATAAATATTTTTCCCTTAAATTTCTACAGTATAATGCAAACATAATTCCTTATTCCCATGTAATGGAATACAAATGGAAGAGACAAGACGGTATTATTCAAAAATTTTCAACTTATGAAATAATAAGTATTAGTTGACATGCCCCAGAGAGACATGACTGACCAGCTGCTCCGGGTGAAACAAATAAATAGAAAAATTGTTTATTAATGATGTACTCTGCAGTAGATTCTATCTGGGGAATTCTGTAGAAATGGACTCTTTCTCATCCCTTTCCTATAAATGAACTAAGGAGAAGACTGAGTTCCTAGAGGTTTGGTAGGCACATAAACAGTGCACAAATACATATGGAACAGTCAGCTTCGGTAACCACTACATCGTGCATTTTCTTTGGCTTCCTTTAGTCAGCTAAAGACTGTGGGTGAGACTTTCCAAATATAGACAACCAAAATTCTGACCAAAAAATACACACATTCTCAGGAGCAGATTAAAGCAGGATTCATGGATCTGGGCCTTGGGCTTGGAGGAGGCCAGTATAACCACAATGGTTGAATTGAAGTATCCATCAGCCTGGGCTGTAGTGTTAGGGCTGTGGAGGTGGGTGGTACAGCTGACAGGCTATGGAGGCGGTTAAGTCATGGGAATTTTTACTGCAGTTTGGATGGATTTGGTTATTTTATTGCATTACTCTGGCTTGCTTGAGGCATGGTGGTTGGCCTGACTCCAGGTCTTCTTTAGTCTGACTCTGCCCCAGCAGTGGGTCACTTTGTCCCAAAAATTGTATACTCACTTACTCTGTTTCTGATGTGAGATGGAAGACAGGCTAGCCATGGTAACAGGAAGTTTTGTGTACTAATATAAGCTTGTTGAATAATTTAGGTTGTGACAATGGTGGTGAGACCTCTCCTTCAGCTCTCCCTTTTCCAGGCCAAATGAACCCAGCTTGCTCAGCTGTTCTCTCAAGTCACATACTCCAGCCCTTGGTCCACCTTGGTGGCCTTCAGCTTTACTTGCTCCAGTTTGTCAGTGTCCCAAAATTGGATGCAGTACTCCAGATGTGGTCTCACAAGTGCTGAATAGAGGGGAATAATCACTTCCTTGACTTGCTGGTTATTTTCTTAATAAAACAGCCCAGTATGAGGTTGGCTTTTAATGCTGCAAAGACACACTGCTGATTCATGTTCAGTTTGTCCTCCAGGAGCCCCAGGTCCTTTTTGCAAAGCTGCTTTCCAGTCAGTTGGCCTCTAGACTATCCCAGATGAAGGACTTAGGATTTGCCTTTGTTGAACATCATGAATTCATGCATACCTTTAGGTACAGATGCTCATTTTGCCCACACAATGCATTATGGTGAATAAAATTAACTGCTTGTACATGTATCCATCAGGTTTATAGACACATTTGGCCAGTTGTTTTGTTGACAGCCTCATTTCTTCCAGAAAGCAATAAACCAGTAAAATTCCTAGACTGTATGTATGATATGTATATATTCAGGGAGATTTCTCTTAGAACACTTCTAATGATAAACCTCTCCGTTAGGTAGGGCTCTGTTTTGTTTTTCATTTGCTCTCCTTGACTTTTCCCATTCTTAGATAAAGGCAGTGAGAACCCCATGAGGTATATTGGTATAATCAGTAACACAGACTTGTCTGGACCTCAGGAGATAAGTCTGTACTGTATCAGCAGACAGCACCTAAGAATGCTTTTCAAAGAAAAAAGTTTTCTCTGTCTTTCAAAGGGAGCTTCCTTCTGTTGTCTTTATTGGAGGTCAGATTGCTGATTGGCCTCCTCCACAGTGGGAGAAATTCCTCTGAAGACCCCTTAAATTGCATTTCAATTATACAGGAGGCTGCCCTTGCAGGACTATTTTATTTCCAATCCACCCTGTGGCTTCTCAGAGGTAATGTGGTTTTGGAATCTCCATTTCAGGTAAAAAAGAAAACCTTCTTCTGTCAGCCTCCAACAGAAATGTGCCTGAAAAGGCATATCTAATTGATTTAGAGAGAATCAAGTGCTGTCTGTAGATAATGTTTGCACAGTGAAAATCTCTCACAAATTAGGCATTCAGAGGAATGTGTTCATCAGCAAGGAGTTACAGGGCAACATCAATCTTTAATGGCCAGTAACTACAACAGACAAGCAATTCAGAATAATTTGATTTTACAGACTTAAAATGTTCAAAATTTTATTTCACAACTACAATACAAAATAAGTATTCTGATTTTCAGATGTGCTGCTGGATGCTAAGAATTTCAAAATCAGCTGATACAACTATATAACTAAGATCTTTTGAGCTTAAACTGCTTTAAGAAAAGGAAGCAGTTCCTAGGATAGAATGAGATGGATTGAACATACTCCAGGATTATTCAAATGCCAGACCCCAGTCTGGGTTTGGGCCGTGTGTAAATTTTGTTTGGTCTTTCCCAGGTCCATGAGAGATGAAGTCCCTGGCATTCTTGTGTGAGACCCTGTATTTCATACTATTGCATCATTCTTTCAGAGATCTGGAGATTGTCCACTATTTCCTACAGAGAAAACCTTGGTAAAAATCGCTCAGAAAATCTCAGTAAAGAGGACTGCACTTTGGTAAAAATCAAATGAGAAGTCTTGTTCCAGTGATTTAATAAGGCAACAGGTTACATCTTTATTGATTCTGGCTTATTTCCTCTACATAAAAGAAGCCTTTTTGTTGCCTTTGATAATAAAACATATACCAGACTCTTATTATTTTTATTGGTAGAAGCCCTTGCAGTGTATAACTGTTAGTACAAGACTGAAAAGTTCTGGGTAAAAAAATTGAAGGAAAGATATGAGTGGAAGTTAACTTTTCTTAGGTGTAATTAATGTATATGAAAACACAAAATGTTTGTTTTTCAGTTTCCTATCACATTTTCCATCTGGTGTCTGCAAAGCTTTTAAACTTCCACTTCCTCTGTGCAGTTTTGCAATATTCCTGTTCACAGGAAGTAAGAGGAAGAGCTTTATGAGGGATACATTACAAATAGACTGTATGTAGGTGTTTGGACAAAATAGCTGGGCTCAAATCTGATCTGGTATAAACTGAGGACCCTTCAATGGTAGTATGAAACTGAGCTTGTTTGTGATCTGGTCCTTCATTCTTCAGCACTGGTTATTTTTTGTACAAATCACTGTTATTTTTTTCCTGATGCTTTTCATCTGTGATCTCAAATCACCTTATTAAGCAAGAATGAAGGTCTTTACAGTTTTTAGACTTGGTAACTGTAAATACAATCTGTGCCTAAGAAGTACTTCAAAGGCCAGGAGCTGGTAGCAGACTTCACTGATTTGCTGAGCCAGGTCCCTTTATTCCCAGTTCAACATACTATCAATACACTGCTTTCCAGTGTAAATGAGTGTTTCATAAACAGACTGAAGAACAGCACAGCTCTCAACAGCTTGTGGAAACAGGAATAAAGCAATCGATTATAGCTTTGTGTCTTGATTGCAAAGAGATTGGTCACAGGACTCGTGAATGTGACAAGAACGTAAAGGCACTGGTGGATTGCATTGTTCTGCTCAGATTTCCCTCAACAACAACAGGAACCCAAGAACCCAGTAAGGAGTGGCCTATTACTCCCACAGTTTTGTAACAGCAACACTGAGGTTATTACAATGTACATTTTACATAGCAAGGTTGTAGAAGCCTACATAGAGACATTCTTTCAGGGGTTTTTTTTTCTCCTATTAATTTTTTCTTTCAACACTGAAGGCATCTAGAGCCTTCTAGTGTGAAATTCGAGAGGAGAGCCAAGCTTCCTCTCTAAACATTCCAAACGATTGATGGGCTCAAAAACTGCATCAGGATCAACATCCAAGTTTTGCAAATGGTCTCTGACTTAATAATTATCTGATCCAAACTTCCAGAATTCAAACTACAAATATAAATATCCCATTACTTTAATCAATCTCCAGTTCAGCTACAAGAAACTTATTCTGTTACTCATTTCTTACAAGTTTCACTTCTTATTAATATTACTTTTCAGAAAAGTAAATTAATTGTCATAAATGCAGAGTGATTGAAGTTATTGATTTTTTTCCTGAACGCTTGAAACAATCCATTCACAAATCTTTCCTCCCTCTTGCTCCTTCCCCTGTGTCCCTTTCCCAGCCCACAGGTATAACAAAACAGCCTTGCAAGATGAACCTTAAAAGTCTATGAACACAAGCTTGTAAATCTGGCTCTTGAACAAGCTCTATTATTTTTAACTGCTTTTGTGTAAGACAGGAGGCTATGTAAAGAACAGGATGTTTTGAACATTGAACTCTGGTGCATTACCTAATACTGCTGCTACAGATTTGATGTAATTTCTCTGCAGGTGTCAAAGGCATCTTAAAGAACATGGTACTAGGATGTTAAACATTTAGCATGTATAAGCCCAGTGGATTTACTGATACTTCTTTTATCAACAGAAATGCCAAGTTTGCAGTTTGTGTTATACACAATTTCAATTACAACACAGACTATCCTTGCAGTCTATTTATAAATGATTTTATTGTATTTTTAAATGACTGTAGACAGGATACTTCACAGATTTTGTTAACCTCCATTTGTTTAGGAGATGTGTGAAGAGAATCACTTCTGTCTTCTTGGGAATCTTGGGCTGCTGCATTTTGCTTATATAGGGAAGGATAATTGTATTCATATCTGCTCTGCAGGATTGCTCTGCAGCCAGGTTCTCAGTTGCTCATCTTGCTTCAGTCCCTCAGGGAAATTCAATGATACAGAAAGTAATCCTTCCAAATAATGCAGGTGTCAGAGTTCTGTGTAGGGGGAAGGCTTGGCAGAATCTCTTGTGGAAATTTACACAACATCTGCCCACACAATGGCTGGACAGTACTGTCCTTCCTTCAGTTGTCAGGTGCATTGGAATGTGTATAGAAGAAAACCCAAAGAAAATAGCAGATCCAAGATTCTAATGCGTGAATAAAGGGCAGTTATTTTAGGAAATATATTCATTTTTCAAGCAGGTTTTCTTGAGTCATTAGTACTTGCTGTCTTGCAAGAGGGCACTTTGTGTTAATTGAGCCATTAAAGAAAGAAGATATCATCATATTTTAGTAAGATTATCAGTTAATTTTGTCTTTTTTTAAACTTTTATCAGGGAAATTTGCCTTTCTGACGCCAAACCTGAGGTTAAGTGTCTCCACTTATGATACACGTGTAAACAAGGGCTTGATTTTACAATGTGAAAACATGGCTCAAACTAAAGTGTAAGAACACTGTTATAGTGGGTTAGGAGCATAATACTGAGAGGGACTTCTCTGAAGAGGGAATGCGTTATTTGTTCTGCTGTTCTTATCTCTCTCACCCATTCAATTTCAACACCCTCTTCATGCTTCACTGATTTTGTGTCCTGGCTTCTAGATACATTCCTCCATGGTCACTTAGCACTGTCTGATATCATCTTACCATCATACACGATTCTTTACAGACAACTATTATCAGCTTTACGCTCACTTATTCACAAATTAGTGCCATTATTGTGGTGGATGAGCTAAGAACTGTGCTGCTCTTCGTGTCCTCTAAGTATCACATTTCCCCTGGGCCACTTATTCAACATGGGGTGGGAAAAGTCACATTCCTTGCTAAATTCAGCTACTGTCTAATGGGACTCGTCTGTGTTGCCTTTCTGCGTGGAAATTCTGGCCACTGAAAACACCTGTTCCGTCACCCAGTTCATATTTCTGCCAGTGTGAGGGAAATCCCTGTTGTACACTTAACCAGCGCTTTGGCCAGCCTGTAAAGAGTCAGTTTTTGAGGTCATTTTGATCCTAATCTTGCCATCCTGATTCGATACACTTTTTTAATGTCCATTTTGTCCGGCCATAAATGACTGTACAAGGCATAAACCAATGACAAGGACTACCTTTGGGTGCTGGCTGGATCACAGGCTGGACACTGGGATGAGAAGGGGAAGTGGGAGGCAGTGTGCCTCCGCCTGGTCCTCACAGAAGAGCTGATAATGTGACACATATACTTTCTACAAGGACTGGCCTTCAGTGGCAGATGGATTCCTGCTTGCTTGCTGGGGGCTGGTTGAGCTTCTCTAATGTCCTGCATCTAAGATAATGATCTCAATACCTTCAGTGTTTGAAAACCCAGTATGAACTTTATGCATAAGAATAATAATATTTAATTATGTATTCGTACGTGATTGCATATGTTCTTTGTGGTCAGAATCAGAGCACCTTATGCTTTAGAGGAGGTAAGGGAAGAGAGGGAAGAGAGCTTACTACCCTGTCCTCTCAATGGAATGCTGAGAAAAATCAAGTGCCATAAGGAACTGTATGTTCTATTGCCTAGTCTTACAGTTTTATTTGAAATCTAATGATATTTGATATTTTTAAGCCTTCCTTCCTTAAATCAAGGGATTCTGCAAGAATCAGAACACTTCTTTTAAAAAAGAAACTTTAATAATCTTAGAGTGTGTTAGGAGGGTTGGAAAACTCACAAATTAGGAGACAAGAAGGGATGCTGCATATACTCTTTGGAAAATCTTATGATTTTTCTGCAGCCTTGGGACTTTTCAGCCTTGATTCACAATTTTTGAAAATTTGGAACAGCTGACAATATGTCTATCCTTTTAAGGTTGCTGCCATTTAACACAGATGGTACTCTGGGAATAATTTCTCTGGCAAAGGAGAGTCTTTACCATGCATAGCTCATCTTTTAGAGTGCTTGGCACAAAGGGACTGTGAGCCTTTGCTGAGAATTTCAGGCACAACCACAGTAAAAATAATAAATAAATGAGGCATCTCATTCTACCCAGAGATGCTGTATAGAGCTGTTGTTAAAGTGCACATTTGCAAATAAAAGCAGCCTAAATTTAAATATGACTCAATTACACAAAATCTGACCCATTTTCGTTCTGTGTTTGAATTTAACACTTATTTACATTCTTAGACTTGGCGTTGTTGGAAGAGAAGGGAGGGGGAACAAGCATTTTCATCCTCAGAATTGCTATAAAAAGATGGTGATTAGGAAAACACAGCTATAGTCAGCCTGATGCTGGGTAGCTCATTTGAACCCACTTTAAAAGAAAGGATCGTTTTCTCATCCTATTAAAACTCAGTTAGCAACGGCTGCGTAGGCGGCAGGAGATCAGAAATGAACGTCCAACTTGGAGCTCGTACAGCTGGGGTCTGGTCCAAAGCAAACTGCCTGATTAGTGAAACAATTTGTTTTTTACAATGACAGCAAATAGGTAAATCTTGTAAAAAACAATTTGTTTTTTACAATGACAGCAAATAGGTAAATCTTGTGAGCGTCAGGAAATCCTGGAGGATTTTGAATGGGAGCACTGACTGGTTTGCAAGTTGCACTTTGATTAGAAGGCGTTGTTGCCTCTGGTTTTCGTTCTCATGTTGCAGGGACATAAACAAGAGGGACTCGATTTGCTAGGGGCATTTACTGTCTCTTCCTCTCTCTCTCTCTTGTTTTTACAATCTATGTGTAATGACTAATTGGCTGTGTTTCCCCAGCTATTTTATGTTTCTCTTGCCCTGGTTACAAGTCGTACCAAACCAGCATATCCACAGGGACCTATAGACAGCTAACATTGCCAAATGATACGCAGCATTCCCCTTTCTCTCTGAGTGTAAAACATTTACAAGTAAATTTACAAATGCATTAAGAACATTTCCTCCATTGACTGTTAGTGTTTATTTCTTCCCCTTCTCCTCCTGGGAGCAGGCACCTTCCAGCCCCTCAACTTTCACACACTGCTCTCCCGTTATTTGCCTCCTTCCCTCCCTGTCGCCCCTTTCCCTCCTCTCCCTCCTCCTCCTCCTCCTTTTCCAGTTCAGCGGCGCAAATTTCTGTTTGTGCCAGTGGGGCGGCCTGGCGAGACCGCAATTGCTCTACCCCACAGATTGACGAGCCCTCAGATGCCGATTTACTGTACATGGCAGCCACGCTGGAGCCGCGGCACATCTGGAGTGGAGTAAGCTTACTCAGAAACAGCGGCCAGCTCCAGCCGGAGCCAGCGGAGCCGAGCGCCGCGCTGAAAGGCAGCCCTCCTGCCTCCCCTTCCCTCCTCCCCGGGTACATTTCCTAATGTAAACAGAGGCCAGGGGGGAAGGACACAGTAACTCTTTGCTGCGTGTTTGTCATTTCATGTTCTTTATCTGCTTGAGGTCAAACTGGAGCTCTGGAAAAACAGAAGCTTTGCTTTCATTCTAAATAGCTGAAAGCCAGCTCTGCTGAAGGGGGGAGAAAAAAGGAAAAAGAAAAAGAAAGAGTTTGCTTTTGTGTTTATTTGTTCCACTTTATGGTAATTTGGGGGATAATTTCATTATCTGCAGCCAAATTGAAAACAAGCTGTTGTCTATGCTAATGATACCAGCGTATTATTTTATGTACAGTAGGCGTGGAGCTCTTTAAATGAGGAGTGGACTGCATTTCTGCTTACAGCCGTACTACTTTAACTTTTTTATTAATAGTTGCAAAATGAGACTTTCCTTTTATTATCTTGAAACAAAAAAGATTAGCAATGGCTGCTTTGTTTTAAAAAATGGTGAAAACCTTTTCACAGCCCAGGGCCAATCTGCTGTCCCACAAACGCTTTTTAGCTACGTTACTGCAAAGAAAAAGTGTGCTTGTTTTGGGGCAGATATGCTGATTTTATAGTCTACTTCACTGGACTGCTGAATTTTAGTATCTGTAAAGAAGTGGGAGAGATTTTTGAGGCATTTACTGACCGTCAGCCATCTGGAAGAGAATTGTGTGATTCTTTACAAGTTTTACATAATTTTTATTTCTTCTTTCTAATAGCAAAATGATAAAGTTTATAGGTTAGTTGTTCAAACAACATTAAATCATAGCCAGAATCATAGAATCAACTAGGTTGGAAAAGACCTTTGAGATCATCGAGTCCAACCTATGACAATGGAAGCATGCAATTTAAAATGGCTTTTCCCACTCGGTATTCCTTGCTACTCAGTGGATTTTGCAGTGAATAAAGGAGAGCAAATAAACCTCAGAAAACATTGCTGATAACATTCTGATTCACAGTATGTTGCTTTAGCTGTCTTTATTGTAAAAGTCTAATTCAGATGAAAGCAGTGGTTTACCCGGTACGGAGACTAGTGAAAAATCTTGCTCAGTAAATCTATGAATAAACCTCTGTGGGTCAGACCCTAAGCCACTTTTATCTATAGGAGTAGAAAATCTTTGATCACCATATGGTTTTCCAGGGTTGTTGGTTCATTGTTGCCTCTCAGTTCACAGGCCATGCTTGGTATTTTAGCCCTCTGGTGGATCAAATTCCAGATAAGTATGTTGCTGCCACGACTCTCAGTGAAGGCAAACCTATCTGTCACGTAGGAAAACTTGGGCTGGGCAGCAAGTGTGGCTGGACAGCAATTCTTGTACCACGGTAGTGCAAAGTTTCAGCAGTGTGTTCCTCACCCCCCCACAGGGCTCTTGCGATTCTTCTTGTATATTCTGTGTTGATATACCATAATACTTACACAAGAGATAACAGTATAGGTTTCATATTACTGCATTCCCATTTTTAATGGATACTGTTTTAGTTGATTTCAGTAATTTCTTCACAACTGTGTTTTCTCTTACTTTCATAGCACTTCAGATCCCGGTAGGAAAGGGCCAAAATTCCTCATGAAACATCTTGCCCAGGTCTCAGCCTTCTCTCCAAGGGAAGTAGTGAGCATTACCTCCTTATGAGTGCTTAGAAACCACTCGAGGTGAGATTCAGTAAGGATGGAATTCTGCGTGGGAGAGGTGTCGGTCAGCTCGGAAAGACTGAATTGCACAAGATCTGTAATAACATTTCTGTGCCTGAAATCGGAAGCAGCATCATGAGTCCAGGGACAAATACATGGATAGTACACCATTTTGCATGATCTAGGTGATTACTGGGGTTGATAAAATGGTTTCTTTGTGGTGAAATGATTATTTTGGAAAAAAACCCACATGTCTACACAGAAAGGCTGATGGAACCAGTCTCAAAAGCAAAACTGTTTGGCAAACTTCAGAGAGACCTTGGCAGTTGACTGAAATCTAAACTTTTTTCAGGGACAGTTGGATTTTGGCTAAGCTCTTCTGGAAGCCTGCAGGGCTCTGACTGGCAGACCATTGCTCAACCTTTCGACTGCCAGGGTAGAGGATTGATGGCCTGTCATTGCAGGATGGCCCACCATGTAGTCTACCTTTGAACTAAAGGCCTCGGGGCTTCCAGGTTTCAAAACTGGGACAACACTTGTTTTGAAATTTTGTTGACATGTTTTGGTATTCATTGAAAATATTTCTATGAATTACCAAATCCTGACCCCAAAAATTGTTCCATAGGAGTTTTTTGAACAGCTCTATTCTAGTCTAAGTTTAATGACCCTGAGGGGAAAAAAGATAAAAAGTTTCTCATAAAGTAGAAATAAAACAGAATCCAGTGAATGAGTCTGAAGTAGGACTTCTCTGACCCCTACTTACTGGGCAACCCTGCTTGCAATCCCACTGGTGTCCTTGGACATCCAGTAGACTGGTCTGGGCTCAGTTACACAGTTCTAATCTTAATTTTAAACATGATATTCTGATAGGAATTGCTTATGTGTGGTTTTTAATTTTCCTCTTTCCATTTAGTGCACATTTGAAATTGATTCAGCTCCTTGATTTGCACTAATGCCAAAAATGTCCATGAAGTTTCGAAATGAGATCTTGGTAGGTGACTACGCATCCTACTGATTATGCTATTGTTATTATATTAATAGCATGTTCTCCAAGTTAAGCAACGTGCAGGTGCAAAACTCTCATTCAGCAGTACATAACTCTTTCGTCTGCCATTTCTTGCCAGTAGATTTCCTGCCCGTATGAATGTGTCTTGTGAAATTTCTGGAGAATAGCGGTTGGAGTTTTGCCAGCTGTAAGAAAACAAATACACAAACAACCCCTTTCCAAAACTCAACAAACTCCTCCTTCCCTCATCTTCTCTTTTTGAAACTACTACTTCATGATAGACGTTCTGCATCTAACAAAAAATGTAATTAAAAAATAAGCAGTGTGGATTAATGTAGCAAAGGTAAAAGTAAAAACTTTACTAGTGGTGCCAATAATGTCACCACAGCGTGCCTGTGTATTGGTGTGCCCTTTAGGCTCACGTGGGTACCTCACTTTAAATATGTGCCCATGCCTGTCCTTACTCAGTCATTCACTCTGTAACACTTCTTTTGAATCCTACACAGATACAATAGGTTTAAAAAACAATTTGCCTTGGCAAATAATAATAAATTTTTAGAGAAACCTTAGCTCTGTGGGAGTTTTGTAGGTAAGTACGACTTTTGGATCTACACTCATGCTCAAAAAGCAGTGAAACCTGTGGACTAGCATTCAGAAACTATGTTTATTCCAGTAGGCTTCATGCTTTGTGGCCATCATCCAGAAATGAAGACAGAAGAGCACTTTGAGAATCGGAGGGGATTTAAGGGTTTGAAACCTACTATCAGTAGGTGTTAGTCTGCAAAAACATGTGTGTGGGAAAAGGGCAGTTAAACTAACCCAGCTATTAGTACTGTACTTTAAAAGGCAATAGATCTCTTTAACATCTAAATAAACTGAGAAAATTGCCTAGAAGTAAAAAAAGGAATTTCCAGTTTCAAGTGTGTTATTTCCTCTCAATGTGATTATTTACAGTATATTTCTTCCATGTTTTTTGCAAAATGTTATTGACATCTGAATGGTATTTCAGCATATTATGACAGATGTGAAAGTCAAACACCAATATTTGCAATATTTTTGAACCCAGGATAAACTGTAAAAAATGATCCTATTGTACTTTCTTTGCCTGCTTTCAGTGTTTTGTTTTGTTAAAGCAGTAGAGGATTCATTGAACTGGACCCTGCCATTTGTTACTGGCATTTCTCAGAAGAGTAAGAACAGTCGTCAATTATATGTTTTTCCAACAAAAACATAAACTCAGTATATAAATGTTCAGATCATAATTCCACCCCAAATATATATGTATCCTAAAAATAAACCACAATAAATGTTAGACTAAGCAAAAATGAAGAACAGCAAAAGAATGAATTAGAGGAAAAAAGGGGGAAAAAAGTAGAAAGAAAACCACAACAATAAAAAATGCAGGCATTAAGTAATATAGTGG
This sequence comes from Atrichornis clamosus, assembly GCA_013400975.1. Lineage (NCBI taxonomy): Eukaryota > Metazoa > Chordata > Aves > Passeriformes > Menuridae > Atrichornis > Atrichornis clamosus. The sequence goes on along the minus strand of WBMZ01006324.1, from coordinate 331,373 downwards.
GTATGGAAAAAAAGAGCGTAAAGATGAAGTTAAGAGAGAGAGAAGGGAAACTACCCACAAAATTGTTGCAAAAGCATTATTTATTATTACCTGGCTGGTGAAATTGTGATAACATTGCAGTCATTGCAGTCAAGTCATGTGTCCTGAAACACAACAAATAAAACCCAAGGGATTTAAAAACCCCAAGATTAACAAAGATTCTAGTGAATTTCAGTGATCATCAAATGATGATTTAATAACTGTGTCAGGCCAGACTTTTTCACTATCAAGTTTAAATTGAGTTATACAAGTAAGAACTGCAATGTTCTAAAGAATTATCTCTTCTTCATACTTTTCTGAAAGAAGACATGAGACTTGAAAGCTCTGTTTTTTTGAGGGAGAAACTAATTTATTTGGGATCAGGTTTGTGTTTTAAACCTCTCTAGAATGAAGATGCATTCTGACTCGGGCTGCAAGCTGGACTCATCTTTAATTCTGTTATCCACCAGTTAAGAAAGTAAAATTGACCTTTTGTGAAGAGCGTGACTGAGATCTGTGAGTCTAAATTATTCCTGTAAGTGAATTTGAACAAACTTGGTGCTTTTTAGTAGATTCAGGCCCACCACAGGACTCAGTTCTATCTTTGGGTGAGCATGTACAGCTCTCATTAATCAGTAAGGATTGTATAAGTGCAGCAGTGGGCAGAGCAGGACTTGTTATTTTTCTTTTATTTCTTAAAGTCCAGTTATAGTATAAGTATGTTCCTCATTAGTAATAGCACTACTAAATTGCTTTTCCAACAAAACTTGCAAAATATTACATTACTTTTTGGTCCACTGAACTACTAAACTGCCAGTTCCTAACAGAAAGGAGCTGTAACTGAATCACTAGTTAAAGGAGCAGGAAATTAGATAAAAGGGTAACACTGGTTTTACACGCCAAAATGAAAAGATGTTAGTTTCAAATACATAGCATTTAAATATATTTTCTAAATCTTCAAAAGTGCCTGACTTCTGTTATTAAAATGCTGCACTAAATTAACTGATAGTGCTGCATTGCTCCTGTGTGTTGCAACGATTTAGTGCATGTGACAAAAAATAAGGTGAAAATTCCTTATATCCTGAAAGGCAGTATGGTGTCTTTGAAAATTAAGGATCTTAGGGCTTGCATGATGGCAGCATGATTATTGGATAGACAAAGATTTCTTTTCTGATAATTACATAATGATATTATTTGGAGGAAGTTAGCATTGTAGCCAGATAAATACCCTTGCTCATGCTGCCTGGAAAACTGTGGTAGGAACAGTTTTTGAAGCACATATAACAAACATTGTGGAGAAAAGAACCTTTTGAACCTTCAGTTCTGGTAAGGAGGAGGAATTGTAAATGCAGGACAACAGACTAAGTTGATGGGAATTCTCCTGCCTAACTTTAGCCACCTGTGTTAACTGTATCCATTTTAATTTTCCTTTACAATCAGTGGAGGATGAGAGATCTCCAGAAGGTGAGCTGTATTTTGGCTCTTTGAATTGTCAGCTGCTGGAGTGTCTCTCTCCATTGACTGTAAAGGGCATTTAGGGGTCCTGCAATCCACAGGTAGCTCCCCATATTTAAGTGGCATGAAACGGAGGCATCCAGTGTACACCATAAATGTAGAACATATAATCACAGAGCTACATAACAAGTGGAGTTCTTGGTTCCATCTAGGAAAACCCAAGTTAAACTTCCCTAAGTTAACACCCAGCCAAAGTCCACTGCTAGGAGGGGAGGAGAAAGGAGAGAGAATGCGTCCTGGGTGAAGAAATAAAACATTTTCTCAGATGCTTACTCAATAGTATTGTGCTTCAGGCTCAGGATGTTGCTTCATTGTCAAATGGCTGATCTTTCCTTGTCATGCTTTCCTATTGTTCTCCATTCCTTAAATAATCCTGGCTTTCAGCTGCATTTTTAATCCGTTTAATTCATTTTCAAAACCCCTAAAAAACAGAGATTAGTTTAGCAGATCAGGAACGAATTAGAAAAAAGTTGCATAATGGACCTAGTTAAATTACACAGTTGCTACTTGCCTTTGCATAGTAATAAAGATGCAGTTAATAGCTTCCACTTTATTTAGCTGCTAAATTCTATTTTGTTTCAGAAATCAACTCCACTGCAATAACTACATTGTTCTTTGCTCATTAATCTCTATTATTTGCTCTTTTTTGAATTGTTGTGAAGTTTCAGAACATGGGCAGTCCTCTGGCAGACAGATGAACATGTTGATCTATTAGATCTTTTAGGCTCTATGATTTAGACAAAGTAGTACTATTATAACTGTACTACTATAATGGTTTACAGATTTTAGTGCCCCATCTTAGGGCTTCACTGTGCAGTCCATGATATCACAGCTGCAGAACTCCATTGCTGCAATTTATTCTATATAAAAGGTACAAGAACAGCATAGTGCTAATCATTATACAGTCAGTATTTGCCAGTATTTTTCCAGATCACTTGCAGTTAAATCAGAAAATAAGTAGGGGATTACAATTAACAACTGAGGTTAATTTGGTTTTTTTTTTTTGCATTCATACCGTATATGGCTTTATGACACTATGTACTGCAGAGTGCTGCCACAAATTTACTCCTGGAACTGAGTCCTGTATCGTTACAAGATCTGGCTTTAGGAGATATGTAGATAGTTGTACACATACTGCAGTATTCTTCAGAAAAAGAGCAGTCCAATGCAACAATTACACTAATACATATGGAAATGTTGAAGCAATTATTCTATCATCTTAACATTTATGTAGGTATTCCAATTTAATGTGAACAAAGCAACACTTTTTTTTGGTCTTCATGTATTTTTAAAAAAATCTTGCAGTTAGTATCTCGTTAAACATGAGGGGATCAATCTCCCAGGGAATTCCTTTTTCTCTGACCTCATAATCAGTAAATTTCTGTGGACCAAATGCTTTATTTAAATTTTATCGGTTAGGTTCCCTGCAATCCATAGTTCTCTATCACCTTTTCTACTAACTGTACTCGCTATATCTGGTGTTCAGTGGTCATAACTATGATCTCTCTCCCTGCGTCTCTTTAATTTGCCTTTTCCTGTGATGGAGCAGCTCTTGACATTACACGTGTTTCATTTAAGATGTTCTGTGTTTCAGACAATTGTATTTGCTGTGTTTCCTCTCCAGTCTTTAGGGTGGCAAAGAACAGGAGAAAAAAAAGCAGCCAGAGGCGATTTGTTTGAACTCCTACATGGAAAACATAGCAGAAGAATGTTATTAATTAGTCCTGTATTTGCTAGCTGGGCTCCTCTCAATGAAATTGCTTACAGCATCTATGCATTTTTCAAAACATATGAATTGGGGTAGGTGACTAACTTATCTCAGGGGCCTGCTGCACTACTGAGTAGCTCTCAGACCACCTGGGATGGACTGTGGTGTCCCACTTGTGGTGGTATTGTACCTCTTTGCTCAGGGAATTTGAACTCTGGGTAGCAGATGACCAGAAATCTGGTGGTTTAATGCCCAAAGCTGTAGTCTGTTCTTCAGAGGAACCGCCACTGGGCACCACTGAGTGAAGCTCACCCAGGCTGGTTACCTCATCCTTTGTGTGTTTATTTGAATTTGTAAGGTGTTTCCTGGAAAAAAAGCTTTTATGAAGGCTCTGTATATGTTCAGAGTCCTTGCAGTGGTCCTCTGACAAAGTCATACTTTTTTGTCTCTGAACTCTCAGGAGAGTGCACCCAACTATTTGAATATTTGTGAGTGGACTCTAACTGCACAAATATGAGTTTCGGTTTAATTAAGAATTTAGTGGAGATTATATGAACAATATTTGTGTATTGTCTCATCTTCAGTCACAGCTCTGCTTGTATCATTGTTTCAGAATTGCAGTTCAAACTGGCATAACAAATATTCCAGACTCACTGAATATGGGTTGTCACTGTGGATGGTTTACTTGGTTTTCTCAGCATTTAGAAATGGTACTTCTCACCTAGTCCACACAAGACTTTTCACTACCCTGCCAACTTCTTGAAGGGAAAAATAGCTTCATACTGGTTTGAGGTGTTTCAAAAGTTATGTGAGGAGAAATGTTGCTGTTTGGGGTTTTTTTTGCAGGAATATTAGCTAAGGTATGCCCTTCACTTCTAAATAGCTACAATTCAGGAAGCATTTATGCAATCTCTCTACAGCAGGAATGTTCAGAAACATTCACATTTGAAAATGCTGCTGCACCAGTACATCTCAATAGCTATGTCTGTTTGAAGAGCTTAGTCTTTGGCAAAGTCCTAAAAGCTGCTTGGAGCAGAATTTATTTTAGCATCTGAAAAAAAATACATCTAGCTATCTTAGTTTTCTGAAGTGCTTCTACAGTGAACAGCATGCAAGTGAGAAATTCTTCCAGTGAAGATGCCTGTAGAGATGTCTGTCTTTGCTTCTTGTAGAAGAAGCACCTGTAATCTAAGCATCTTCCAGTAGATGTTTAACTTTAAATCTTAGGAAGTTAGGTGGGATGAATCCTTTTGCTTACATTTACATATAAAGCTTCTGCAATGTGGGTTCCCAGAACTTGACCTGTCAAGCTTAACCTGATATCTGAGCCAGTGGCTGAAGCCAGACTCCCTGGCATTTCCCACTCTGCTGTCTGGGTGTGAAAAGGCTTAAGGAGTCATATCCAGGGCAAAAACATCTACTTATCATGCTGTGTTCATGTGGACATCAACACTGCAAATCAGCATTATGCAAACCAAATCAATTAGTAATTCTTAGGCCTTTGGCTTGATACCTATTGAACGTTGTCCTTTGGTGGTTTAAAATACAAATGTCATTTTACCTTCTCTCCAAAGAGAGGTCCACAGGTGACTGTAGTCATCACAGTCAATGCTAAGCTGCTGAAAGAGAAATCAGGGTTCACATAAGTATCTGTAGTTCCACATCAGGTTAATATCTTCACTACAGAGACTTAGAATTTGGTGCACAGTCAACTCTCAAGTTTACTTACTCTGGATATGATATGTCAGAGTTGGAAAATTCTGTTCAGCAGAAACACAGATATTGCAAAACATCTATGAACCAAGGAATGAACTGAATTCTTTTTTGAAAAACCTGGTACACATATTTCTGTAGAACACAGGAGCAGCTTTGGGAAAGGCATAGTCGAGTATTTTCTGAGTTATACAAAACATAGTGTTGTGCCAAAAGCAGTAGTGTTAATGGTACATGAACATAGATGAGTCTACAGTCCCAATAACACTCCACAAATAAATGGAAAGTTTGTGCATGAGCAGAATTTTGGAAGTCATATGAATATAAGAATTACCAGTTTTGATAAGACCCAAATCCTACCTTGCTGAACATCGTGTCTTTGACACTTCCTATTCTTTTTCTTTGTTAGCCTACTTGCATCTCAGCTGTGTCCAGAATTCCCAGTCAAATCAAGATTCTACTACCTAAGCATATGGTCAAAGTCATCCTCTGCCCCAAAAAATTTACAGTCTGAAATTGGGAGAACCTCCAAATGGTTGGAGCTTACCCTATTGACATGAAATGATCTATCTTTCACTCTGGCAAAATATCCTAAGCATCCTAAGCGTTTAAAAGGTGCTGAGTGACCTCATTTAAACCAATCCTTAGGATTAGGCACACTGTTTGTTTAACTTTTTTGAGATCCTGAGATATAAGAAGCTTTGGAAGTGCAAAGATTTTTTAACTGGCTTAATATGTTTTTGTGTTTATTTGTAGATGTAGAACTTACGCAGTATAAAATTAGACAGCTAAGACTAGTCATGAAATGTCTCCAGGAAAATAAAAACCTGTTAACAATTTGCTGACATTCATGAAAACCCCTCAATGCTTCCAAATCTACTTCCAGGTATTCATATACAAGAATCTGAGATCTTTTGCATTGCAAATATTAGCAAATGCTTTCTAAATCATGCTTTCTTTTCACACACCGTTTATATAAGAGCTTTCTGAGTAGCAGCAAATTGTAGTCCTATTAAATTTCAGTTCAGAGTCACACTGGTGCTTGAGTAAAAAATGGCTTTTTAGGTATTTTATAGACAATCCAAGAGAACATATCAACCATTAAGGATCTGAATATAAGGTTACAAATAAGAAAATATGCTATTAATAATGAATGGGGAAAGTCCTGTCTTACACATGTGAGCAGTTCAGTCAGTTTACTAAACACTGTATTTGAACAGAGGAGACTGTGTATGCCATTACACTGCTTTTTGAATTTCTCTAATTATGTGTGAGGAGGGCAGCAAATAGAAAGAAAATAAAAAATTCACTTTGGAGGCTTGGGTTAATTACCAGCTTTGGATAACATTCTGTTTAAGGCAGCCTTTTAATTTTTAAAGAATAATTTTTTTTAAGACAGCAGCTTTTAGTTTTGTAATCCTAATACTTCTCTACGAGTTTATTTCTAGGATATTCATCCTAGTTTAAATATAACTAGGAGTATGGAGTGTAAGCACAAGTGGGTAAAGGACAGAAAGTTTTACTTTTTTTTCTTTCTCTTGTGTATACCAAATTTGTTGAGCCTATCACTGAGGGATGTACAGCAATTTTAATAATTTGGCCTAATTATTCATTAATTCACTGGAGATGATAATGGTTCTTTATAATGTACAGTTTTGCTTCTTAATGGTTCTGCTGTCTTACCCTACGGAGTGCAGAACTGGGCCAGGGAGGGATATAGGAATATTTGCAGTTCACTAATATAAAATGAATTAATCTGGAAGACTGACTGTTACTCCTTATTTCCTCTCATTAGTATCCCTTTCACTTCCTTTTCCTCATCTTCTCCTTCTGCAGCTGAACTCCCAGTTGTATGGATCCCTAGTAGATTCAGTGAGTAGGATGAGCAGCCCCAGCATCCCTGGTGTACAGCTGAAACTGCACCCAGCTCTTGCATCCCAGTGGTCTCTGGGGAGAGGGGAGGTAGCAATCACAGGCAGCAGAACCAAAATGAACTGTTGCAAATCCCTCCTGATATGTTTTTGTTCGTGCCTTCCTAAAAGTTTTACCACAGCTTGAAGCAGCCTGGGCATTTAAAGTTTAGCATTACTCCTCTGACCCTGGCTCTTTCCATCCCATTTGCTCTGCCTTCATTTTGGAAATTTCCAGAAGGAATATAGTGGTAGGGTTGTCTATATTCTGTGTATGCACATAAAGTGTGTCTTCATGTTACTGCAGGCCCAAAATCAAGGTGGTTGTCTGCTTTAATTTATGCCTCTTCTAAAGCTGAACCTGCTGCAGTTTTGTGTAATCAGTGGCCTTATTTTGATCTGCCCTAAACCCAATCATTGGAGCAATGCAGTTGTGCCAACTAACTCCCCGAAATGTGCTGGAAACAGCAAGATAATAGAAAGAAAAGCACCTCTGAAACTGCCTTTCAGAACTTCTTTTCCCTGCCCCCATCATTTCTATAAACAACTTCTGATGAGGAAAGTGGGAATTTGGTGTGGAGAGTGGGAAGAAGACATCAGCTTGGAGAAGCAGGGAAACTGGGAAGGGCAGGAGCTTGGGAGTGGGGTGCCTTGGGGAAACCAGCTCTGTCTGGAAAAATAGAGTACAGAGCTCACAGTGACTGCAGATGTGTCATCACTGCCAACGGGCTTAGTGGCCCAGGCTGCCTTGACAAAAGCGGAATACATGCAGTTGCCTAAAGAAAAATGTTAAATCAATCTTATAATTTTCCCTATTTGTACAAGAGATCTTATTTATTCTCTGTTATTTCACCTCAGAGGGTCTTTTCCATGAGGGCTTGAAGGACACCTTAATTAACACAAGCAGTAATGGCTGGCAGGGAAGTAGCAGCATGTGTCCCCTTTCCTGCCCTGCCTTTTATTTGGTCAAGGAAGTCACTTGCACTTTCTTTCATCATTCCTCCTCCTCCTCTCTCCCTCCCCCGTGTCCTGACTCCCTGCCCAGATTCAAGAGCTTGAAGGTCTGCTGGTGGTAGCCGTGGTGGCTGCAGGGAGGAGGGAAGGGGGGAAAAAGCAGAGGGAGTAAAATAAGTGTCAAGGAATTCATTGTCTGTTCTCCACCTGTTGTTATTCTGGTCCCAATCAACCTGCTAGCCAGGCTGGAGCCAGTGGCCATCTGGAAACACTGCTCTGTTTATAAACTTGGCATGAAGCAGCACTCCCGGGCCCTGACCTCCCACACAAATCTGGAAACAATTAGAGCAAGATGATAGGCAGGCAGGCAGGGAGAGCAAGGGAGGGAAAGAGCGCGTGAGAGAGGAGGCTGCAGAGAAGGGGAAAAACAGACAGAGTGAAGGGGAGCATGGAGAAAGTGGCAAATGTTTCTGAGATGCAAATATTTATGCCCACCTTAAATGACCGCTAGCTCATTAATTATTGCCCTTGCCAAAACAGCTTTTCTTCCTTGAAGGCTAAGGCATGCCTTTTTGCCTCCCCCAGCAAGACAGGTTTTCCAAATTATATTGTATGTTTTAAGCTGCTAAAACTTTGCCTTTACAACTCTTAGGAAATTGAAATGGGTCTGTTAGGTCCACATGCTCAGACCCAAACACGTTCTGTACTTGGGGGTATTGAAAACTGGAGTCCGAGTATTGCAACTCCTACCCATCTCTCTTAGGAGTAATGTCTTTCTCTGCTGCTCACACACCCCAGCACGCCTCTCTTCAGAAAGGATGGCTGCCAGTCTCCAGCTCTCTGGAGTGTGGGAGTCATTTGGGCTCAATTCTCTCAAGCCTTCCCTTGCCCCACCCTACCCACCCACTCCTATTGCAACTCATCATTGCCTTTACTGGGAAGGCTGTGCTTTTCCTGGTCAAACCAGACCTTCAGTCACCAGGTTACTCCCTAGCTCCTCTTTGGATTTTGGACCCTTTCCCAGCCCTGCTCCTGCCGTGCAGGTAGACAGCCTGCCCATTAGCAACCTGTTCCAGTGGAGTCTTGAAGAGAGCAAGGAAGAGCCACATCTCATCGTGAAACAAAACCATGCATTTCACGTTCTGCATGCATGGTGTGGGCAATCCTGTCCATGCTCTGGGTGGTTTTAACATAGCTAATACAGATGCCAGTGTGTTAATTCACCTCTCATAATGTGTCTTTCAGTGTAACAGCTGCAAGAGCGAGTCCTGCCTGGTCAAGACAAACCTGACATTCATTCCTGCTGGCCTGCCTAAGGGAGGATCGCTTTTGGCTCACCTGACACATCTGCTACTTCCACATCCCAAGAAGTCAAGTGTTGTGTTTCAGGTGCAATAAAACGTGTCTCCTTCCTGGTGTGAGGAACTGCTAGTGGTGACATTGATTTTCTCGGAGTGCATCCCAACAGATCCGTGTACTGGTCTGGGTGTGGGCCTGGCTGCCACGCTCAGAGCTCTGCTGGGGCAGCAGGACTCGAGCCAGTGTGGCTGAGCGTGCAGTTATAACGCACATCTTTCCATTTCCTTGATTTTCTTCATGCACCAGCCTTAGTGTGTCTTGCTCGTGAGGTGCATTAAAGGTTTATCTGACCTATAGTGCAACCATAAAAAAACTACAGCTCAAACTTCCAGGATAATTTTTTCTGTGACACAGGATTCAAGGGACTCACCTCCGGTGCGTCCCCCAGGGCAGCCTTTGGCCTGTTGGTCTCACCAGAGCGGGTGGCTTTCCTCAGCTGTTTTGTGCTGGCCGCAATACAAGCATGGCCCAAGTAAGACCAAGACAACTGATAATGATTTAAAGCTTGTAATAGCAGCAGAACAGAAATGAGTGTCTTCAAGATGAGGATTGTTTGAATTTCAGGGCTCCTAAGGAGTGGTATGTTATGCCGTGGTGGTTGTGGTTTGATGGGGGAACCGTTCTGAATGCTACAGGAAGCACACAGGGTCCACTCTGCCTGTGGTATGCTGCATAACCGTTTCTCCATTATCTAACTCTGATTTTCCCTCAAATGGTGAGCTATCACCATGGGATACACACATAGTATCTGTGGTCTAATTCTATGGGGTGCTGGAAATCCTTCGAAAAGTGCTTAAAAGGACTTTTCCTCTCAGGGGGAGTTCAGTGGTTCAGACTCGTTAATCTGAATGAAATGTTGCTATCATAATTAGTGCTAATTGGCAGCTTTGGTTGCAGCCTCATCAGAGTCAGTGATTAGCTAAACAGAATCGGGAGGTTGTAAGTGCATGTCTATACTACAGATAAATAAAAGACCTTAAGGTCAATTACTGCTAAACCAGCACTTTTCAGAGCACTGTGTTCATGTACTGCCTCCTTCCCTTACCAGAAATTCATGTTTCACAACCACTGGTTACTTTTCTCAGATTTGCAGTAAGCATCAAGTTATTACGTTAATGTCTGGTGTGGCTAGTCCTATGCTGACCCACTCAGGAATGCATTTTGTTTTGACATGGCCTTGGAAAGTTAAAAAAGTACAAAATGCACAACATGTAGGAATGTAAAAATAAATACAGGGAACCCACTGGACATGAATAGCAAGGAGCGTAGAAGCAATTCAGCCATTGGGCTAGGAAACAAATGATTTCTTTATGTGGCTCTGGCTGATCGGTAGCTGTACTTCAGAGCAATGTAATGGGTTTTAATGTTCATAAAAATGTTCAATCTGGTAAACCAATTTTTAGACCCTTACACAGTCTTGTTGAAATTGGATTCATTTGAACTGTAATATAAAATATTATGTTTACTCAACCCTTGTAAACTGATCTCCTTTGTCTTCATGACCTTGCTGGGCAGTTAAGGATCTAGCATTCCTTCCACAGTTAATAAAATTTTGCATTTTTCTCTCTATTCATATACTTAATTACAGTCAGACCTGGTTAATCAACATCAAACTTTAAAAATGCTCATTCTTTTAGACAGCTTTTGATTGAAAAATACATATGAAGGTCATACAATGAGACTTTGTATATTATTTAGGTTCCACAACTCTGCTTAGATTTTTCCTGTGTGCAGCCCTGTAGATAATGCAACGTGCCTCAGCTGAGCTCTGATTGTACCTATGATGCAACCTTTAAATCACATCCGAGACTTTGCTCTTTATGAAAGGTGATAATCCAATTCTGCCCTCAGTTTTGAATCAAAGTCCCACTGATGTGAATAGCAGTTCAATATGCAAAGCTGCTTCTCTGTTCTCCCCTCTACCTGTTCCCTGAATTTTCATCTGTCTTTCACCAAGGCCCCCAGAGACATTTCATACAGGCATTTCTATGTTACTTGCAAGTGGGCAAGAAGAAACTGCATTCCATATGGTCATTAGGTAACCCTTTTGCTACATGTATATTGCATTTCCCAAGGCACTCAGGATTTACAAAAATCCTTGAATGGTACAGTTGATGTTGATCAAAGAGTCTGTGATTCAAGAATTTATGAAGAAGGATTTTGAGGTTTTCAGTCTGAAATTTTGCAGGGAATACAGTGGCTGGAATAGTGTTTAAAAATCCTAAAGCTTTTACTGCCTGTCGGTAGGTAGGAGTGAAATCCCTTTACAGCCTTAAAAGACGATATAATTCAGTGTGCACTTTTGTTAATTTAACAGTGAATGCCTGGCACTTGGTTTGCTATGCATCATTGTTGAGTTCCTGGGGACCATCTCACCCCACTCTTAATGTGGAATATTAAACAACATACAAGATTAGAATTTTAGCTAAAAATGAATAGTGAATGGACATAATGTTGCAACTTTGGCTTTCGCCTCAGAACTGATTAATGACCACAGAAGATAAATGTGAAAGGTCAAACCTATCAATTTTAAAACAGAGAGCAATTACAGAGCTGCCATTTCTTAAGTTCAAACTTCCTGCAAGTGTAAGTCCAGCTTGCAGTGGCTTATGCTGAGTGGTCAGTAAGGTTTATGAAGGCACTTTGCATAAAGCTGAATTTTATCAGGGCAACTTTTCAGCTGTGAATCAGATACACCTTTGTATGTAAGCTCAATATTCTGATACTAGTAGGATAGATGTGAAGCTGTGAAGGATTTCAGCAAGGCACCTACCAAAATGAGTCAAGAAAATCTGAGATCCTTTTGTGTATATGCCCCTACATTTGTAGTTTATGGAAGATAGCTTCATCTCTGAGGAACCATCTGTATTTCATTGGGGTGCTGTTTTCTACTCAGTTTTATGACATGACTAATTGAAGCACTGGGAGATCAAGTGCCTCACTCACAGTCACAGATCATTTTGGTAGCTCTGTCTCAAGCCTAGATTTCAGCATGACTCTGAGTTTGTGATAACACAACCCCACAACTAAAAGCGATATAAATGTGTATGGCCTAACCAATAAGACTTTGTTGTTGTTGTTGTTGTTGTTGTTGTTCCTGTTTGACATTCTCTTTTAAAACACTATGTGGAGAGAGAGTACATGAAGAGTGACCAGGAAGGGAGTAAGTGAAAGAAAACACAGTGTTCTGTGTTCATAAAGCAGTAACAAGGACTTGGACAAACTACATTCATGCCCAGAGCTTGCATGTTTCAAAGTCCTTTCTACAGAGTGCCTTGTAATCATTATCCTCAGCATCCTGTTTAAGAGAAGCTATTAACTACTTGCAGTACTTTCCTTCTATTTTTCAGTAAGATAATATGAGGCAAAGGCCAAGAGCTAACGTCAGGTTGTGTCCAAAGCACTTTTTTTTCAAAAGAGGTCTGTCAGTCGATATTTTTGAAGTGGCAGAAAGGAAGCACCGGGGCAGTGTCCTTCCTGGCTCTGCACAGCTTCCTGCATGCTTCCCTGCTGAAGCGTTAGTCAGAGCCCTGCAACAATTCATGCTCAGCCTCCCACGCCATCGTCTGCCTGCCTTTGATTTTCTGAACTTGTACAATCGACTGACAGGTCTGTTCTCTGACTTAACAATGAGTGTACAGGTGGCAGAGCAAAGAGCCAGCAGAAATATCTTTGTGATTCAGAGATTGTGAATGATCTCTGCGTGTGCGTCTCTGAATACACCTGTCTTTTAATGCTGTAGTAGACAGGGTTGTGCAATGTACCCAGATTAAAGTCTACAGGGCTCTTGGATAAACCTGTTGTGGTAAAAAAAAAAAAAAAATTTAGAGTTGACTGCTGACTAAACTCTTTTCACGCGCACTTTTCTCATATCCCTGGTGATGAACTCTCTCCAAACTTCTTCCCACCTGTTTATGGCTTGGCTCTCTGGGCCAGGTACTGTTCCCATTGGCACAAGTGCAAATCCAGTTACTTGATGTAAATTAAAACCAGTTGGGCTGCTCAGGTTTCACATCGTTGTAGTCATTGTGGAGCCACAATTTGTGAATGGAGTGATGTCTAGCACCGTAATTTCCTGCAAATGGTGAAGAAGATGCTGATTTTGCCTGTAGCAACATCTGCTGAGAAAGGGAAGAGAAAAACCTCTGCAAGAGCAAGAGGAGATAACAAAGGCAGTGTGAAGTGAAAACTCAGTCAAAGAACCATGATTATCTTTGACTATATATTCACTGAAAGAAACAAGGATTTACAGGCTTTTTGTTTTTCTGCCTCTTGTGGGTGTGCCTTTTATTACATTTCCTTTTCTAAAATATAACCAGCCTTTTTCTTCTCCCCTTTCTATTCTAATAGTACAACTATTAGTAGCTTAATCTGGAGAACCAGTGTAGTTATGCAGTCCAATATTTGTTCTCTCTCTTAGCCTTTTTAAAGTCCTTGAGCTAATTTTGTGTTAAAAACAAGCTGTCTCCTCAAAGAGAGCCCCACTGTTCTGATTCCTGTTGTCGCTACAGTGAGAAACTTGTTTTTACTTCCCTATGGCTGAATGCATCAAGGAAGGCTAATGCAGGTCCTCTCAAGAAACCAGTAAGCTTTGACTTTCCTTTAAGAGGATGGAGGACAGCAGAGTTTGGGGAAGTTTTGCCCAGTGGTAACAGAGCTAACCCTCTGCACATTTACAGCTGCTGTCGTGAGGGATCATACTGCTCTGCACCCTTGGGATAGATTGCAAGGCAAATGTTTAGTGAGAAAACAGATATTGAAGCAAGAGATATGAAATGTTATGAGGACAAAAGGATTCTGCGGTTATCAGAAACACCTGGGTCCTCAGATCAGCCAGGGTCAACGAAGCCACCCACATTCTTCCTGCCACATATATTTGAGATATAATTTGAATGAAAAGACACAGCAGCTCGTACGAGATGAGAGCTCTTTGCACCTTCTCTACTACCAGTTATTAGCTTGCCTTGCTGTTTGCAAGTCAGACTATATTTGTGCACTTCGGTGGGAATGGCTTTGTAACTGTGCTCTATAGATGACCCTTGTAGTTTTGTGAGAATTCACCATTATGTAACAGGAGACATTAAGAGAGGAGTGGATGGGTTAATGTACTCAATGATTTTAGATTATTAACATATAACTGCTGTGCAGTTGTTAAACCAGATTTTTTGCTGCTTTTTTGTTGTTGTTCAATTCCTTATTTTCATATTAGTTTTGATATAGCCAGAAAACTGCCTACATTGTTTTTGTACTCGGAATAGTTTATTGTGTGTTTAGTGTATTCCCAATGCAGCCTAAATGTTAGTATTATTATAGTAGCTCTGACATGTTCCCAAATAATATTATCTGGGATTTGATGAGTGACTACTGTTGATGTAATGCAAATGTGACCTATATTAAAAATAAGCTTCTTCCAGCCCTCTTGGACACTAGAGCTTGTCTGCTACATCAGCTTACTTTTGTACTAAGCAGCTGCTTTAATAGCATTTACACTAAACCATGAAATGGAATAGATCTAAGTGAAGTGAAGTGACTGTCCATTCTGGGCCTGAAGTTTTACATTGTGTCCCCCCATCTTTTGGCAGGGGACCTCGGCCACTCTCTTGCTACTTCATCTACCAAAATGATTTGTATTTTGCACAGTATTGGAGCCATATGACTCTGTCAGGTTACATTTGCTGTTATTTTAGAAGAAATCTGAATTTAGAGTGTTGTGAATGAAAACTTGTGGTGCATGGTGTCTGTTGTACTGCTTTGTTCATGGTTGTGTTATGCACCTTTATGCAGTGGATGGCAACTGTAAAGAAATCAAAACTGGATTTTTTGTTGTATTTTATATCCCCTTTTCATTATTTCAAGGTAAAATTCTTGAGTACCCCAAGGCATTGATGGCATATATAACATTTAAAGTATATATTTGTCTTTTATATTACTATTTCATAATCCTAAGGATGTTAATGCACACACACACAGAAAATAGCCACTCTACAGTACATACGTGACTGTGTTTAGTGGTGGTAAAGAATTTCCCTACATCGTATTGAAGCAAAATAATAGAAAAATAGAACTAGGAAGGAATTCACCTGCTTCAGCCCTCAGCCTCAAGGCTTCTCATGTTGACTATTCCTGACAGCTGCCTTGGAAGACCTTGAGCTGTTTGGTGCTGTTACCGTAGGACTTGCTGATACTTTGCAGTTTGCATTAGCTAAGAGACATCCTAGTTACCTTTCAGGTTAAGCTGTGCTGTGCCCGTGAAGGCCCTGGTGCAGGGGCTTGTTCTCACGAGTGCTCACTGCCGGGAGCTGTGCCTCAGCCGTGCCGTGGCTGCCATTGCTGCTTTGAGCACTGCACTGGTTACAGCTTCTGTGGTTTAGTGGCAGGGCCTGATAGCTTGTGGCACAACACACGACAGTGTCAGTTCGAGAGGAGCTGCGCTGGGGTCAGCCGCGGTAAAGAAGGTCACTCAGGTGTCATGTGAGCACAGCAACTATCTACAGCTTTTCAGAAAGAAAAATCGGTATATGGGGCTTTTTATTTCAATCGACTCTTTAATTTACTTTGCTGTTGCAAGATAGCAGAACCATGATTTTAGGTATTTGGTGTTTATTGGTTTCTGCAAAGATGTAATGGTGATATTTTTTACAAAAGTTAACAGTTGTCGTGCTTGTAAATCAGAATAATAAATCATGAAATTTCTTTTTTCTTTTTGGTGGGCTATTTCTGTCTGAGAGTTGCATTCCCTGTGCACTAAAAAGGACATGTTTCCTGACCACTGAACACCTTTTCCGCTTCATGTAAGTTGACACTTTTTCTGGTGTTTGCAGCACCAGAAAAAAGTGAAATCAACCAAAAGAAGTCAGGTTTTGTTTTTTAAATGGTCTGTAGGGCACAGATAATTTATACATCATCATCATCAGGTTACATAGGAGTTATGTTTCCTTTAGTGAAAACCAATTTCTTAAATGCTGAAATAAAATCCCTATTTCCAGCAATACCCAAGACTTTCAATTTCGCTTCTGCTGCCTCAGGAGATCCTCCTTCAAGGAAAACTGATTGCAGGAGACACACATTTTCCATAAGTTTTCTGCTGCCTTGCACTGCTTTCATCCATGCTCCCTAAGCATAAATTAATTTATGGAAGGTTTGTTTTTTATTTCTCAGGTGATAAAAGACTTCACCATAGGTGAGGTTCTGCAGCAGGAATCTTGGATGTATATGGGTTGGATTTTATTACATTCTTTCACTTATTAAAATGAAAAGGTTACAGTGCAGTTGTCTGAAGACTGAAAGTAAAAATTAATCCCTTTTTGCTACTATTTTGTTGTCCCCAAAGCAATTCACCCTTAATCCCCTCTTCCAAGACTAAAGGCACAAAAGAGGTGGCCCTGGGATGTGATAATAGAAGTGGGCTGAAACTGGGGAGAAGGAGCATTTCAGGAAAAAGAAATTACTTCACCGAAACTGTATTTGTGAGTTCTTAAATTATTTGTGTTCCCTTCAGAGCTTGCTCCTTCATGATTCAGATTCTCCCCTGGCTTAGTGCTGCAGTGAAATCATACTGCTGTGCTCCTGACATTGCAGGCTCTTGCCAGAATAGAAATGGTTGTGATAACACCAATCCACCAGGGATGGGCAAAATACTTCAATAAAAATAGCAACTGCAATGAACCTCAGCCCAAATTTTGAACTCTCCTCCCGCCTTTTTTTTTTTTTTTTAAGCTAACATGATTTCAATAAGTACCTCCCTGAAATTAATCGTGTGGACTCTACAGTCTTGGCCGTCTTCGCTGATCCAGCTGCTGTCCTCAAATCTGACAATTTCCATTGCTTCCCTTGGGCTAGAGGGAGTGAGTACATTTTGGGGTATACCTTTGACCTGAGGAATGCATGGGATGGGAAGACATCAGCCAGCTGAGCCCAAAAGAAAATGTGCCAAAACTGAGACTGCCCTGATCAAATATAGCTTGGAGAGGAGAGGAGAGCTCTAGGAAGCCAGAAGGAGGGAGCCGCTTTAGATGCAGGGAGAGGGAGGATGAGGACAAGAATGAGAGTCTGATTATCTTGGGAAGAATAAATTCAGAATAGAAGAAATCTATTTCAGAAGATTTCCATAAGCCCTGGAGCATTCAGACCATACTGCCAGATTGTCTCAACCTGAAGCGTGAGTCCTTAGGGTGAGGATGAACAGAACATTTCCTTATCACCTTGCACACTTTATGCAAAAGTGAAATTAAACAGCACTGTGGGTTGCAGGGGCAGTATAACTTCTGTGTACCTCTGTGGTGGGAAGTTGCCCCAGACTGTATAGGGGTGGGTGAATGAATATGGCACAGCTGATTCCCAGTGCAGGGGACAGGCTGAGCAATCCTGGGGGAATGGACTCCAAGAGGTCAACAGACCATGCAGCTCCAGTGCCCCTTGTAGGTCAGGACCTTGAGAAATCCCTTCTGATTATGCGTAGGCTGTGTTAGGCATAAGAGATGTGAACCTGCTTTGCTGTACCCCAGGCTGGGCAGGTACAGCAGTGGCCACATGGCAGGCTTGTCCTGGCTCAATCCTGGGCTTACAGAGCCATAGGACTTTTGGGGTGCAGCTGGCTCTTGCCTAGCTCAGAGGAATAAGACCAAAGAAGCAAGGGTCTGTCTCACTATATAAATGTATCCCTACTGGTGAAATGTGGCCCCTGTTCCTACAGTTGTCTGAGGAAGTTCAACTGTGGAGAGAAAATAATCTTGGAAGAGATGGCAGCTTGCTTTTGGACACAACTAGTGCAGTTAATTAGCACCTCTGAGGAGACTAGTGAAAAGAAACGTAAAGAAGGTGAAGGAAATTTGCAGTTAATGCTGTGTGCTGGTGAGCTTTCCAGAGTGTAGAAGTTTCTCTTTAAGCCACGTACATGCTGCAGAGCAGGCGTGTGGGAAAGGTTACAGTGAATTTGCCCTCACATAAGAATCACTTTAGAGTAAATAACAGTCCCAACATGAGAAAATTATTTCAAGCCATGAGAAGCTGAAACATTGTTCAAGGACTCGTCAGATCTGTTTTCTGCATTTCTTTTCGTTTTTTTTTTCCCCCTTCATGTGCTTAGCTTAGGTAATATTTACAGTTTTAGGCATTTAGTTTATTGGCCACAGTGCTCACTTTAATCAAAATATCACATGCCTTGCTGTGGTCTATATGGCATCTTATTAGGGGATAGCTGTGCAGTGCTCTCCCAGCATGAAGTGTGCTGGTCTTTAGAAACTGTGCTTCTTCATGACTGTGGTGTTTAATTACATGCCAAGTGTGAAAATGAATTTGTTCTGTATAAAAAATAATGGTATCTATACAGTGCCATTGATCTCACATTTCAAAATATGGTTAAAGCTATAGTGAATAAATCCATAGCAAGCACTTCTGGATGTTTTTCCTCTGACTAATGGAAAGTTTGCTTGTGCCTGACAGCACAGAGGGGGCTGCCAAGATGGTGGTGGGGGAGGAAGGAGACAGGAGCCCAGGGCAGTTCCCTTGGGTCTGGCAATAAAAGGAGCCTAAACCTCCTTATTTCTGCCCTGGCAGCCTCCTGCTCAGTGCTATCACCCTCTGTGCTGCCCAGGAAAACTGTCGTGGTGCCACTGTCCCACAGGGGCTTTCTGGGCTGCCTGCAACTGGTGCCTCTGCTGGACTTGCCTAGTGGTGCCAGGCACATTTCCAGCGGTGCCTTGTCCTCCTGTGTCTCTGCTGCAGCCCTGTCTCTGCAGTTGCAGTGTGCTGGAACTGTGGCTGTGTGAAAAGCTGGGAGCAATGGCTCTTGACTCCTCCCTCCCTTCTGGCCACTGCCAGGATCAACCAGGAGGAGATGGTCACTGGACCCAGGCAATTTTCAGAAACTGTAGGCAGATCTCAAAGGCAGATGTGATGAGGACTTGTTAATGCATCTATTTTTTCCATTCTGAAGGATGTTTTGCTCTAAGACATGTATGTTTTCACAGGGTACTGTCAAGGCTCTCTGAACACTGAAAAGGAAAAGTCATTTCTGACTGTGAAACGAAAGCCTCACCTAGTTTTATCCACATTCCTCTTTCTTCCTTCATGCCTTAAAACTCAAAGTAAGGTTCAGGTGCTCAGTAACCATTTTTCAAGAGGTAGAGAGAGGCCAGCATGTTTCAGTGCTTATAACTTTTTAACTTTTAACTTGGAAATGCACTCTGAGGCCAACAGTTTGTACCTGCAGAGAGAGGAGGAGTTTGGTGTTTTAGCTATCATTCAGCCATTACATCAGGACCTTGGAAGTTCGACTTCTTTCTGATTGGGGTAATTTCAGAATTAGGCCACAGTGGGATCAATTCTGGATCTTCCTGAAGTGGTGCAGCAACACTGGCTGGGATAAAAGCTATGTTGCAAACATGCAGTGCAGAAGCTGCCAGGGTATGGGTTTCCTTCCTGACTTCAGCAGAACTCCTTACACACTTTGGATCAGCGATATTGTGATGGGTACAAAGGTGGGTAAGTTCACTGGTATGGTTTCCCAGACTGGATTATGTGATTCTGTATTGCGCAAATGAGAAATAGGCAACCTACATTTGCCCAGGTTTCTCTTGTTGCACAGCTTACTGGACTCCATTGTTTTACTACCCAAGTATTATTCCATGAAGTGGCATTGTCTGGAGAGTAAATCACTATAGCACTACATTGATATATATAGCACTAAATTTGGCAAAACTCAGCGCAGAGCGAGACAAAATATAGTGTGAACACTGTCAACAGAGTCTGGCTATAAATCCAACCCATGGTGATGATCTCCATTTTGAGACTTCCCTGTCTTTTCTGTCATTTACATTTGAGTCACCTTTGCCAGACTATAAAAAATTTTAAATTGGGTAAAGTTATTTTCCCTGTTGGTTACATTAGGCTTCTTCAGCCATATCAACCACCTGATGGAAGTTGGAAAAATTAGTTAATATGAAAATGTTTGATAACATGGTTGAATAGTAGGAGAGTAGGATAGACACTGAGTGGTAGAGACATCCCTTCCTTGGCTAAACCTAATGACTTCAGCCTGACAGCCAGAGTGTAAGCTTTTAGCTGACCAGAATCTTGGACTCGGACTCCAGAATGGGATTCCCCTGGGATGGAAAGCACATGTCAGTCTCTTGGTGTTTGTGAAGCTGTTACTTGCTAGTAAATGTAATTCAGTTTGTCTACACCTTTCTTCCTTTGACCCTGAGTATAGGTTGGTGGAATGAGTAAATGTTAATGGAATATAGCTAGGCTTGTGTAAGCCATTTCACATGGGATCATGTGGCACAGTCATTACTAATAAGACAGATTGGTTCAAATATATGTGCTGTATGTGAAACGTGAGTCATTAAGTCATAAGGCTCAGATATAACTTGAAATGGGAAATCATCACTGCAAGTTCATTGACATTAATACTTCTGTAGCAATGTAGTGTCCAGTTCTAGTATTCATGACTCAAGAAAACTGAAGACATGGTTTCAACAAGAACACAGAAACAGTTTTGTAACAAAGGACGTGCAGGGATTAATTTATTTTCAAAACAACGAGGGTCACTTGATGATAATCTGAAATACCTACACGAACAATGGGAATTGTGAACAGTAGACTCTTCAGAGAGAGGTATATCAATACCTAATGGCTTAAAGTTAAAGCAAAACACATATAAAGCAGAACTCAGATCTGTGCTTTAATTGTGAATATCTGTTATTAGGGATTAAATAAATTTTTGCATTCTCTATCAGTAAATAGAGCTTGACTGGCATGATTCAGATCATGACTATTTTTCTAAAGATGCACTCTAGTCAAATAGCTGCTAGTCTGGAAGCAGGAGCTTCCATTGCAAAACCCATGGCTGCAGTTAAGGAAGAGATCAGACTCAAAGACACATTTTCTAATCTTAAAACAGTATGTTTGCATTCTCTGCATGTTTTCTATACTTGGAGATTAAGAATAGATGAAAGTACAAACCAAAGTGACCCAATGCTTTGAACTGTGCTGGAAATAGTTATTGACAGTCTTTCAGATTTTACTTTATTGCACCTGCTTTTCTCACAGATGAAGCAGGGCTGCAGCAAAATACCACTCTATATTTCCCAATATATATTTGAAATCAACTCAAGAGAAAGAAATTTTAACCACTGGAGATTTAAAACAGATCTTGTGAAGTAGCTTGTCTGATTTTTGGTACAATGAACTTCATTGAAGTTTGGCTAAGACAGTATTTTTTCAAGTGTTTTTTAAAAAGCTGTGGCTTATGAAACAAACCTTTTCAATGAAATTGCCCCCTAAAAATCACAAAATGTACTTTAAAAAAGCCCCACATTTACTCAGCTGACCTTACTGTATGAGGGGGAAACATGCTGTCACTATATATGTTATTAGTAAATAGCAGAAAACATAGGAACAGGTAGATTTTTCACATTTTTCAGAAGAGTAGTAGCTAATGAGAGTAACAAGATTATCTAAGTGACGTTCTAGCAGAAAAGATTTACAGTACATACATCTTCTTTTATGGAAAACATTTATTGAGTATTATATTTCCCCCCTATCCTAAAAATAGCCTTTTCAGAGAAGTATAGGAATGTGACTATATGACCATAAGATTCTATTTCATATTAAGCAGACTATGGAATGTCTATGCTATTGTCTTTCTTATATATTTTCTAATATTCCATGGCAATGATTTTTATGTTATGAAACTTACAATAACCTCAAGCTTCTCTGTGGATTTTAGCATCCAAAGAATTGTGCAGTCTTTCAGCATCAGAAGGTGATATGGTTCGCACAGAGAAGTGTAGTCAGGTTGAGGATGTGACCCACTAAATGCATTTACTTTAAATTAAATAAACATTTTCTCCTGTAGACACAGGATATACCCGCATATGTGTAAAATACTTATACTATCCCAGGCTTTCCCACTGACACCAATAGAAGTTCTGTGTATGAATGTAGGGGATCTTACTCTTCAGGCAACCTCCAGACTTGTACATTTAGAAAATGCAGTGTTTTCAGTCAGATTTACAGTGGCTGTGAATCTTCGTTGAGTTTCTTGATATTTGCTGATGTAAAGCAGCAGAAATTTTGATCTCCCTGTTATTAAGTTCTGCTTAGTTAGAAGGTGGTAGAAAAGTTCAGCATATGGATCTCACCAAACACGTGGTTCAGTGAACACACAAGAGTCTGCTTTTTAAAAGCATTTGCGCCTTGCTGCTGTTGACTTCAACAGAAGTATCCTAAGGCTGAAGCATAAATTTCCCACATTAGAGACCAGAGAAACGTGACAGGAAAGAGACATATGAATTCCCTCATCATGTGAAAATCTTGACCTAGATTCTGTGATGAAACTCAATTGACCTAGATAGTGTGCTTAGCAATTTTAAAAAAGGCCAATAGCTACTTCCTTAGTTTATAATTTACAGGAGATTTTGCTCTTTAAGTTAATAAAATAGAAGGCTGGTTGCCAGCATTGTGCCCAAGACAGTTTTGTATCAGCATGGTACCAAAGGTAATCCCCCCACAGAGAATGGAGAGAGTTGGGCAGAGAGGGACAGAGAGGTCCTGCTGGGCGAGGTGAATGTTGATGGCTTGCCCAGGTCAAGCAGCGAGCTTTTAGTGGAACAGCAAGCATAACGGAGACTTCTGATCCCAGAACATCAGGTGAGCCTTTCTTCCTGAGCTTATGCCCACTTGGTGAGGTGAGAACATACATTCACCATCATTGCAGGCCTGAGGAAATGGTGTCAGTGTCCAGTGAACTGTGCCTAAGCTGCAACTTCCTGAATTGCCTCCCACCTGTAACTTGCTGTTTGAGTGCTCCTGCTCTGCTTTAAGGCAAAATTGAAGAGGAAAGCCTTAATTCCTGCTAGAAATGACCATATGATGTTGTCTCTGTGAGAGCTACTATTGTCTCTTGAGCTTTTTAGGACCAGGATGTCCAGGAGCCTTCCCTGTGTAGGTTTAATACAGGCTGGTGCAGGGGGAGAGTCTTGGCTCCTTTTGAAGATCTGTGATTAAACGTCTTTAGTTTGTTCTCTAAAATAGGTTGTAAACTTGTACATCGTTTTACCATCTCAACAAGTTTAATAACTGTTGCTACAGTTTAGAGTCACTGTGCTGTAGACCAGAACTGTATCTGGATCCTGGATCTGTTGGTTGCCAATGGAAGAAATTAAAGCATATATCAAAGCAAGCAACATTTCATTTATAACTATTAGAATTAGTCAGCTTGGAGCTAAAACCTGCACACTGTGCTATTACTACTGGCACTGAGTGGAAATGGACCTGGGATCATTTATTTACTAATTAACCGTTGTCATGGAGTGTACCTTGCCAACTATACATTGCCACATCACCATTCTTGAAAGTCACACAGCAGGGAGCATGTGAAAGTACTCTGTATTAAGAAACACAACAACATTATTTCCAAACCTGCTAAACTGGCATTATATTCCCTACATTATTATATTTGGCTACTGTTTAGGGATGGAAGAATCAGGAACCTATAATTTAAAACCTTGTAGAATACCATGGTATAAAAACTTTTAGCTCATTTAAAGGCTTTATTCCATTTTGGAAAGTGTTAGACAAAGAGAAAATGTTTTTTTCCTAAGAGAACTATTTTTGGCTAAAACGATATCCAAAGTAAAAAGTTTTTATAGCTTCCTGGAACCCCCACATTTCTGCTGTCTTCCCTCCTACCTTTATAAAGTCATCTGGTTTTGTACGTAATAACCCAGTTGCAGAGGACCCAATAATAGTACACAGAAATATGGCTTAGGTGGTGTGTACAGTCTTTTGCAGAATCAAGACTTCAATTCATCCTCCAACTAAAAATTATAGGAGTGCATTCAATGATTAGTAGTATCAGATATAAGAGCTGACATCAGCCTTTGGTCATTCCTTACTCAGGGATATTCATTGCAAATGACAGTTTGAGTCTACATAATGCTACTCACATGCATTTGAAGGCTCTGCTTTTCAAAAAGTGCTGAATCTTCTACAATTGTTGGAAAAAATGGAGCTGAGTGTTTGGAAATCTTATTGTGATTGTGCCAGCCTCACTCACCAAGACCCACACTTCATTTGAAATGGGTCACCTTTGTTTTGGTCGGCATATTTGAAATAATTTTTCCACTCCATCTTTCTTCTCTCAAAACCTTAGCTGGAGAGTTGTGACCATTTTGGGTACTGTATGCCAAGAAA
The DNA here is from genome assembly GCA_013400975.1 of Atrichornis clamosus. NCBI lineage: Eukaryota > Metazoa > Chordata > Aves > Passeriformes > Menuridae > Atrichornis > Atrichornis clamosus. The sequence continues at coordinate 306,998 of WBMZ01006324.1, read as the reverse complement.
GATATAAAAAAGTTGAGAAGGATCCAGACTAGGCTAGAAAGTCTGAGATATGGGAAAGACTGGAAAAACTGAGTTTGCTTATCTGAAAAATGACACTTGGGAGTACAATGACAGTATTTAAACACATAAAAAAAAGGTAAAAGAATAAAATGTACATTTAAGCAATTTAAAGTGATGAAATCACTTATTAATCAAGAGTGATTTAAATAACACATTCAAAATAACTTACCAGTTGTAAAGATAACTGAAGTCTTGAAGATATTATTGAGGAAGGCTGCAGTATTGCTATACTGAAGATGTTTAAGTATAGGTGGCACATGCATTCTGTCAGGATTAGCTGCACTGAAATTGATTCTAGCTTGTGTTGAGAAGAGATTTTTTGATATACCTTCAAATAATTTTTTATTATCTCTTCCAACCTTTTTCCTATCATGCAATAATTTTCTTTGTTGAAAGAAGAAATCGTGGCAGAACATGATCTTCCATTTCCCAGCACAAATTATTTGCAGGAGTAGTGTTCTTGCTGAATGTGACATTTGGATAAAAGTTTGACTCTAAAAAGCAAAAGAATTTAGTATACACTTTCTAATAGCTCACAGTTGGTCCGTAGTTGTGTGCTACAGTGGTGTGAAGAGATGGGTGGGCGAGTGACTGAGCTGGATGCCCTGCTTCAGGCAAGGGGACTGTGGGAGAGGAATAAAGAAGGGAACAACTTGGAGTGAGTGATTTGTCTGTCTCATTCAAACAGCAACAATGATGAGAGGGAGAAAGTGAAGTCTAGAGAGGCTGAGGAAAAGATACTAAGAGCATGAGGTATCAGAGAGTGGAAAACTCCCTAGAGTCGAAAGGAGATTTGAGAAGAGCCTCCAATGGGAGAGGTGAAGTTTAAGAACACGTAGGAATGTATTCTTCTGTGTGTGCAAACCTAACGGGATAGAAATTTGTGTTACATAAGTTTCTCTGGCCAGCATCCACATCTTTCCTCTCCCAGCAAGACTGCCCTTGCTCTCAAGTAACAAGTAATGCATTGACTTGCTTTTTGTTTCTCACTAACTCTTACGTATTTTGTATGCTGGACTGTTCAGTGTCCCAGCTTCAAGAGGTGTGAAGAACATCATGCTTCAAGTTAGGATGTATCTTAGCATGCAAGAAGACAGCCTGCTGCTTAGGTTCGTGCATATAAAATGGGTTGTGCTGCTGTTCCAGCTGTGATTCAAGGGAAATCATAAACCTGTTGTGCACTGTTGTGGTTTAACCCCAGCCAGCAACTAAGTACCACATGACCACTTGCTCACACCCCGCCCCTTCCCTGTGGATGAGGTGGAGAATTGGAAAAAAATAAAAGGTCAAACTCATGGGTTGGGATAAAAAGAATTGCTCACCACCTGCTGACTGATGCCCAGCCCCTTCCCTGCCATAGCTCAACCCCTGTCCCAGCCAACTCCCTCCAGTTTACACAGAGCATGATGTTCTGTGGTATGGAATATCCCTTTGGCCAGTTCAAGTCAGCTGTCCTGGCTGTGCTCCCTCCTGGCTTCTTGTGCACCTGCTTGCTGGCAGAGCATGGGAAACTGGAAAGTCTTTGACTTAGAGTAAGCACTGCTTAGCAACAAGCAAAACACCAGTGTGTTATTAACATTATTCTCACCCTGAATCCAAAAACTGCAGCACTGTACCAGCTACTAAGAATAAAATTGACTCTATCCCAGCTGAAACCAGGAGATGAACACACAGGCAGAAACCATAGGTGCCTAGAGCAAGAGATCAAAGACCAGTTTCCCCTAGGTGTCTAATTCAGTGCTTTTAGGTTGAGAGTGGCAGGATGGCAGACACGCTCCCTTCTTTCTTCACCTGTGTTGTGTCCAGGTGTGTCCATGTTGCTGACCTGGGAACCTTGCTCCATACTGCCTGATTTCCTGCTCACGGAGGGAGGGATGTGGGACAGCTAACTCAGACTTGTTGGTGCAGTGGGCTTAATGCTCGCCTTAGTGTGCTACGGCAAAAGGAAGAGTCAGCATTCCTGCACCCCTTTGTGGATTTAGCCCCAGACACCTAACTGTAGATAGCCAACTAACTTAACACTGCTCTGGTTATGCATGGGATGCTTTTTTGCTGAATTAGTGAAAAGCTATATGATATGGACAAATTTGCCCTTGCTTCCTTCATGCAATTGTCCCTGTGAATAATTACTCATATTCAAAAGTTATTTTCTTTTATTGTTTTGAACTTCAATTAAATTGTAATAAATGTATTCAGCATCTTGAAAAAGCAAAAGAAGGAGGTAACAAGCTCAGCATTTTTACACATGTAATTGTTCCTCATCTCAAATTCCGTGAAGTGCTCTAAATATTAATAGCTAATTAAAATGAACACGGCAGTGATCCTACATCCTACTCTATTCTTTGACTCCCAAAATAAAAAAAAATTATTAACTTGAGAGTAATATTACATTATCATGGTTAAAGGGATTATTTCAGGTGGTCCAAGAGGGTATAGGTAGCACTGGGACAGAAATATTTCCTAACTGTGAGGCTTATTACTAGAATAATTAAACCTACTAACCGACTCTGTAAAGGTAGATCAAACAAAACCCAGTGTGTATCATTCTGTGTCCTGAAATACACAACTAATAAGGGAATAAAGTGCTCTAGAAATCAGATTTGGAACAACGATCATTTGACAATTTCAGTGAAAACTAACCCATAAGTTAATGACTGGTTTATTGAAAACCAGATACATTGTGAAGCCTTCTCAATCCATGTTCTGTTCAAGGTACTGTGCAAGATGATCCTTGGAATATACCAAGGCTGTGTGCCTTTAAGCGGCCCCTGGTAGCTTAATAGTGTAGCACTATTAATAGGCTTTTTGTTGTGCTTCTTCTGGTTTAATTTGTTCTGGACTTTATTAAACTCCTTTAAAACATAAGCTTTATTAATCTCCCTTTATAACAGACACCCGAGTATATGCCAGGCTATTCCTGGAAGACTGAAAGGCAGGGTAAGTAGAAAAAGTAATTTATTAAACAAGAGGCAATTATGCTAGGGGTTTTGTTGTTGTTGTTTGGGTTTCTTTGTATGGTTAGCTCTGAAGGATTATCAAAATGAATTTTATTTTAGAAAGATATATGTTAATGTCATTGCTTACAAGGATATTAAGGTAATCTACTCTTAGTTATATAGTCTTGCTGACACTGATTAAAAAAAAATCCCAAACATTTTTCCCCTTTCTTAACATTTTGTATTTTTAAACAAGGAATTTAGGCCCATTGAGAACTTTGGATTCTGTGAAGAATCTGTTTAAGAAGGTAGGCAGGGACACTTGGGACCTAATCCTGCTATCTTTTACACTTGAGGTCCTGCATCCAAGGCTCTGGCTGCAAAGTAGCATCAAAAGGTCTACCAAAATATTGAGAATGATAAGGTTTATGAAGTATTGAAAACAAACTCTTGATAGATTTTCAAGTCTCACAATGCCTATCCCTCTCAGCATGTGGAAAAGCACTTGAAGGGGAAATTAAATGATGCTTTAATGAGATTACTTTCTACCACTAATAATCTCACTAGAAAGACTGGGCCTAGTTGCCTTAAACTGGGCATTTTCTGCTTTTTTTCTTTTAATTACTTTTTCTAATAGGCAGAATCCTGTTAATATCGTAAGAGCCCACATGACAAAACTGTGCATAGTTTGCTTGCATTTTTATGTCCATCTGATTTAGACTGTGTACCGTATGTGAGATTCAGAAAGAAAATTTCCCTTTTCTCCATGGCAAGCCATGACATGTGGCACTCATTTAGACAAAGAATTCATGCAGAGACATGGAGAGGTCTTTTTGATTTTTCATTTCTGTTATGAAATATGCCACTTTTGTTAAGCAATTTCATACTCAAAGAATATCCTTCTTATTTGACTAACATAGTCTTTTCCAAAGTGAAGACATCTTTCTTCAGAGGATGTGAATAAAAGAGACATTCATGTCTGAATGAGGTGTAAGGAACATGGGACAAATGTATTTTATTCAGTGAAGAAATTAAAAAAAATTATATTCCATTCTGCAAAAATGACCCACCCTATCAGGTATTAAGTGTGAAATTATTTTTCCTCTCTCCCATTTTCTTCAACTCCACCCCATGAAACTTCTAGTTCCAGACCATTAAAAGAAGAGTTCATGCTTCACGGAAATCCAGAGGAAAAAAGAAAAGGGAAAAAAGCGAATGTTAGGGACGTCACCAACATAACCCTCTTATCCACATGAACATGAACACAATAGGAAACTTGTGCTCTGTAACTGAGTCTTTTATGTTACTTCTTAATCAGAATGAATTGTGATTTATTTAAAATTATATTTTATAAATGGAAGAAAGACCTTAAGCAAATCCTTATTAGACTGGCATGGTTGCTCAGCTCATTAAGAGCTATACCAAAAATAACAGAGGACAACCTCATCACAGAGTAATGAAATCCAATTGAAACTGTTACTTTTGGCATTTCACTTAATCTCTTATGCATACATGTGATGTCAAAGTTTCTGGATTTGAGAAAAAATGAAATTTTTTTTCACCTTTTTGGGAACAGCCTCTGTGTTCTAATATGCATGTTTATGCATAGTGTCCTGAAGTCTTTCCGATGTAATTTTAGGAACAAGCACTGCAAGCGAGTTACTAATTGCAAAAGCATGAAACTGGATTGCGCAATGTTATGTTTTGAGGAAAAGACTATCCTTCAGATTAAAAACCTTCTGAGACTTTTTGTTTTCCCAGATGAGAGCCTATGGTTTGGAGCCTCCATGACTGGGTACCGATGGCTCTCTTGATGTGGGAGGAGAGTTGAGGACTGAGTGGGTGCTTGGGGCAGCTGGAGCTGGGTCCAGGGCTCCACCGCTAGACTTCATTCCCATCCAGTCCCGCAGGTGATTTGATTCAACTGGCAGGTGTCATCTTGGTGGCTTCCCATCCTGTACAGCTGACCGATCCCCAAAATGGTGTTTTAAGGCAGTGTTTCAAGGTGAGGAGGCAGGCTCCTGCCACAATCCTCCTGCCTGTTCCTGCTCTGTTCAAGTGGGAGCTGCAGCTGTGCAGTGCAGAAGGTGCTCATGCAGCACTGTGCACTCTCTTAGTGGGAAAATGAGATGAGCTTTATTTTTTCAGTTCTTCTTCTTGCGCGGTGTTTGAGACCTCAGCATAAGGAGTTCAGTGTACTGCTTGATTCTGTATGTAGTTTTATATCGACACTGCAAAAGCAAGCCTGGAAATGGTAATCTTATCCCTTTTTAATTGCTTATTCTTATTTAAAAGAAAAGGACACAGCAGAAGAAAAGACTTTTCACAGTTGTGCTTAAGTATGGACATAGACGTGAGGTTGATAAATCCTGTATTAACTGTACTGGAGAAGAGGCCATAGCCCCAGGTAAATCAGATGGCTGCCTTCTACCTAAATAGTTGTGAGGTACGCACTGGGATCCCTGGCTTGGTCTAGAGTGAAGGAAGTCTTGAGATCTTGCAAAAATGTGCTTCATGCATGGTTCTGGCTGTGGCTGCTGATCCCCTCAGACTTCTCACTGCTGTCAGTGGTGCTGGGCCAGCTCTGCGCTGCACATATCTGGTGCTGGGGAGGCAAGTGTGGCTGCAAACCACGGGGTCAGCTCTAGTCCCAGCAGCCTTGCACGACTCTTGTTATGCCAGAACAACTGAGACACAAAGAGTTTGGCCTCTTTGAGTTTTGGATAGTGTTACTAGACCTACAGACCACCCTACTGGGATGTGTAGGAGACATGCGGAAGTCCAAGTCTATGCTGTCCTTAGTCTGGGATGTGTTTTTCTCTTTTGGCTTTACAGAATTTTTTTTTTCTCTATTTGTTAGTCAGAATGTGATCCAAACTGAGAATAGACCTTTCAATGATCAGGCCTAAGGACGTGTTAGTTTAGTTTGCTGCTGTAATAACGACTTGTCACAGACAAGCTTTGCAAGAATGTAGCATTGTCTCAAGGCTACTAAATGATTAGGTTTCATGAAGTCGGTTGTTTATGTGTACCCAGGAAACTGCATAATCTACAGATTCTACTTAAAAGAAGATTATGCTTTTGAAAACTACTTTGATCTTAATATTGCAACTTCTCTATCAAGCCTTAAATGAGCCACAGTATACAGTGAGCTTCTATGTAAAATATGTGATAGGGACTTGTCTTATTTTCTATCTTAAAAAGAATGGACTCTCTCCTGTAGTTTCTCAGACAGATTTTAGAAATTGCATAAGTGATAGCAATAGTCTTTATCTAGTATTTTATTTTAAAATACCAGGCTATGTCTGAGACAAATAAAGTTATAATCGTCCCAGGACACAGGCACCACCCTGAGCTCTTCCCACCATCTCTCTGGACCAGACTATTGGCTAGCACAGAGAGGGAAGCTTGTGTGCTGGGTCGGTGCCTGCTGAAGGCGAAGCTGATCCCTGAGTCTCCTGGGTGGTGGGCCAGCTTTGGGCAAGGGCTCAGTGGGGTGCTAAGCAGCAAAGCCCTGTTGATGTCCTCAGTCCTGTACAGGTGCAGCTGAGCAGTCCCAGCTCTTGTGTACTTTTAATTGGTAGAATATATACCAAATGTCCAAATTAGGGGATTTGGCATGAGAGAGCTTTAAAGAGAAAGTAGTACTTACAATACTTGTGGTCTGTCGTTGGGCTGGTGAGTGGGTCATTTCTATTTGCCGTAGTCATGATCCAGATTTGGCTCTGCAGGACCAAACAGCCAACCTGGCCTGGCTGACCGTCATCTTCTTTCCCAGGTCCATTAGAGGTGTAGCTGGAGGATTCCTGAGGCAGATACCCTTCGCTGGTGTTGTCCTGGCTGTCCTTTAGCCCTTCTCCATCAGACACCCATGACAGTGAATGTGACCATGCACATTTAGCCCTGTTCTCATACGAGAGGTCTGCTTGCACAGAACTGATGTGTACCCAGCACATCGCCTGGACCCGTGCCAGCTGCAAGTGGTGCCATATATCTGGAGGTGTCCCTGCCGGGTAGCAGGGAGAGCACAGCGTGTTGACAGTAAAATGCCTGTGTTCCTCCCCTATACAAATTACTCCACTGCTCATATTGACTCTACATCTCCCTTTTGCATGCTCTAGGAACTGTAGTTGCCTGTCTGGTTCGTCATAGCCAAAAATTCAGTGCACTGAGGGAAGCCCTGGCAGTTCTTCTGGTAAACAGCATTTGCTCAGCTATATGACCATGGCAGAGCTGTCTGCCTTCCCTGCCGTGCAACAGCAGAGCAAGGCAATGTAAGAGGAGCTTTTGTTAGTGTTTTAATTTCTCCTTCCAGTCCTGGACAGAAAAAGACAAAAATCTTCTATTTTTTGCTTTCTAAAGAAACCCACAGCCCGTCTTTTTTCTTCTTTATAAAGTCAGAGAAATTAGGACTGGGTTTGGTTAGGCCTTTGGATCAAGATTGATATTGTTTCTTAGTTTATTTGCCAGGTCCTACTTTAGAAGCAGTAAAATGACACTGTAATTCTGGTGACCTATTCAGTAGATACTCGCAGGAAAAATTCTGTGTTTAAATAAAGTGAAGGTTATGACACAGGCTGAAAAAGTCAGGAAATCCACACTTAAGGCTGACACTAATGCTCATGTGGAAAATAAAAGACACAGTGACTCAAATTCAGCAGGGAATGCCAACCATAACTCTGAATTTCCAGGCTTTGTGTCAGGTTCTGTCAATATAATGTTATTTAAATGGTGTTTTATGCCTGTGAATTCACTTGTGTTTTAATGGCAGGATTATTTTAAGAGGAATAATAATAGAAAGAAAAATCATGTTAGGAAAGGTTGCTTGTAAAATGTGTCTTCTCGTATATGACAGACCAGAATGGATAATCTTGTACCAAAGGCATATGTAGGCACCAGAGTAGAACTGGCTTCCATTCCTGGCCTTGACAGATGTTTCCTGGGTGTTCTTTGTAATTTAGTTCACCTGAGCCCCATTTTCCCAGTCTGCAAAGTACAAGGAACGGTACTGACCTCCTTCCTAATGTGCTTCATAAACCTGCTGAAGAAAAGTGCCGTATCCAACTGCTGTATCCAACCTAGATTTGAACAGAGCGGCACTGTCTGTGCGTGGGAACACAGCATACCTCACACCTCTGGTGAGGCGTATTTCATCCATCTCCTCTTGCCACGTGCATCTGCACTACATTCTAGGGCCACTGAAGGACCCCTGACATGGGCAGGGTTCCCACCTGGAGGTCACTGGCCAGCACCAGCTGCAGCATGTAATCCATCACTCGTGCCATCAGCCAGCAGGTCACAACCCACCAGCAGACCCAGCACCTGCATGGACTCTGAGGAGAGGGATAGAGCAGCCAGCACAGCAGTTGAGGGGTTTTTCTTTCTCCAGCTGTTCTTGCAGAGGGCCTCCTCTCCTCCTTTCCTTTTCCTTTTCCTTTTTATTTTCATTTCATGGTCTCCTCTTTTACACTTCCGCTGAGTCTTGTGTCTTTCATATGTGAGATCTGGAAAAATTCGTATCTCTGCCACTTTCAGATGGAGATCAAAGTTTGTTCAGTTTGTTGCAGAAATCCCTTTGTCTTACAGAAATTCAGCTTCTGTAAGAATTTAGTGTGGAGAAATGAACTTGTTTGATGATACCAGCTAAGAAATTGCCCACATACTTTTGCTTATGTTGGCACTCCAGCACTCCTTTCTAATGCCAAAGAAATTTGATAGGGGAACAAAGTCACAGTGTGCTGATCTGATCACAGTGAATTCTAGGAAGATCCACTACAACAGGCAACAGGAAATTGGGCACCTTTGAAAATAAATCCCTCTACGATACACTAGAAGTTGAGTGGAAAGACACTTATTAGCAGTGAAAGTTAGATCAGAGGAGACACCAGGCAGGAAAAGCAGAACAATCTTGACATCACAGTACAAGCAAAAGGAGAATGAAAATGATGCAGTGGAGCTACCAATCCCCACTTTGCATGCTAAGGCTGCTTTAAGGAAAACACCTGTAAGGATAACATAACAATGACTCCCATAGGAAAAGAAGGATGGAGAATTCTACTTGTTAAGCAGTTGCTTTGGAGGTTTTCATAAGCACTTACAGAATAGTTATGAAAAAACAGCCAAAATTCAAACATGCAACAAAACTGCCTTTTGTAACAGTGTAAAGCAGCTGTCCATAATCAAGTAGTAACAGTCCTGCTCTTTACAGCTTGGCAAAGTTTCTACTCATCAAAAAGCTGAGCAAACAAGCTCCTCTTTATGTACAGCATAGCTGCATAAGGACTTTCCCCTAGGAATTTCTTTGGGGGTGGTTTGCTTTCCTAAACATGTTAAAATTAAGAGGCAAGAGGATATAGGACGGCAGAGGCCAACTGTGAAAAACAAGAGCAATTGGAGGAATTGGTGATACAGTCTATATAGGGAATTAGACTTGGGAATAACTAAACAATGGGAAAGGTAAATCTGGTTCCTTAGTGTTGCTTGTCTGTTGCCTCGATGTGCATTCACCTGAAACATATTTTTGCCTAAGCAACCATTTGCTTTCTCCCTTATGAAATGCACCTGGGAAACTCCTGGCTCCTGGGAACAGAGTATAAAAATGAGTCATGGTCTCCTACTGAGACTTGAAATGTGGGAGAGAGGTGTCTCTGGGTTCAAGGACAATATAGGCTAGGATATTGAGTAATGAGGTAGGGAAAGCTCTGTAATGAGAAAGAGCTGTCAAGGAAGCACAGAACTCAGGGAAATCGTTTTATGAAGAGGGAACAATCACAAAATTGTTGGACTGAGATGTTGTTACAGCTCTCCCTAGAATTTCAAACTTTGGGGAAATAATGTGTTAGGAGGGAGTGGTGCTATGTCAAGTCAACAAGAATTATAGGGAGAGAAATATAACTTGTAGATTCCATCCTTTCAGCTATTAGATTCACTTTAAAGTGATACTGCATTCTCTATGCTCAAGGAAATATAGGGGGATTTGGTTTATATTAAAGGCCCAAGTTGGCTTTTGGTGGCATAAATCTTTGCTGGAGTAGCAAACATCTTGTTGAACCCTGCTCTCCATGAAAGTTCTTAATAAAACCTCACAGAGCTTTTCTGTTGCCTTTTTAAAAAAATTGCTTTACCTGAACTACTGAATGTGAGACAGATGCACCCCAAGAGACTAGTGACAAGATAAGTTCTCTGGAATTTTCATGGCTAAAGTGCTTCAAGTCAGAAGACTGTGCTGCTTTTGTGAGGCTGCACAACTCTGACCAATTTTGATGAGGATTTTATGTATATATGTACACACACTCTAAGTTCATCTGGCTTCTGTGGACTAGATATGAAAAATTACTTCTGTTGTATTGCTTTGATATAGAAGTTTGAATTGTTTAAAACCGTGGACAGTAATTTTCCTGTTCCCTTTCTCTTGTACACGGTAATAGTGATTCTTCGGGTTTTTTTGCTAGATTGAGAGCTTTCTAAAGCATCAGAGATGTTTTCTGGATTAACCCTATTACTAACTGTGTAACATTGTAAGGGACCGCTATGTCATTTTCAGGCCACTTATAGAATCATGGAATGTGAAGGGTTGGAAGGGACCTTAAAGATTATCTAGTCCCAACTCTCTGTCTCACCCTGCCATGGGCAGGGACACCTCCCACTAGACCAAGTTGCTCATGGCCTTATGCAACCTGGCCTTGAATACTGCCCAGTTTGGGGCATCCACAGTATCTCTGGGCAACCTGTTCCAGTGTCTCACCACCTTCATAGTAAAGACTTTCCTCCTAATAATTAGCCTAATTTCCCCTCTTTTCAGTTTGAGCCCATTACTCCTTGTCCTATCACTACTGTTCCTGATGCAGCGTCCCCTATCTGTAAGTTCCCTTCAGATACTGGAAGGTTGCTGTGAGGTCTCCACGCAATCTTCTCTTCTCCAGGCTGAACAGCCCCAACTTTCTAGCCTGTCTTCATAGAGCAAGTGCTCCCGTCTTCTTATGAACTTTGTGTCCCTCATCGGGAGTGCCTCTATTCCTTTATAGAGCTATCAATACCACCTCTTTGAGTGTATCAGGTAGCTTCTCTAACACCGATGTTTGTGAGCTCCATGTGGCCTAAAACAGTCTGTGCATTTATATGTGACAATTTGGATTAAGCATCTGAGACCTGACCAGGTGGTTTTGCACTCGGAAGTCTGCAATCTTTAGCCTTTTCCTTGCTCTTTGGCCCCAGATGGGCTTAGCCCCTGGAGTATGCCAGAGCAAACTTAGTAACACATAAAGTGATGCTGCCTTGCAAATCTCACTCAATTACATCAAAATGAAGTTTACATGGAGTGTGCTGTATATCCTGTCTGCTGAGACCTTTTTTTGTAGTCTGTAGGAAGGCATTTTCTCTCCCATGAGGCAAACGTCCCCTGTCAGACAATGCAAAGCAGCCTCTCACCTTCCCCTTCAATTGGAGAAAGGAAGCAGAAGGGTTGCCAGCTAGAGTAGGGGAGGATAAACATGCCACAATATTTTGACCTCAATGTTCAAAAAACCAAAAAAAAAAAACCTTAACCAAAACAAAAAACCAAAACAAACAAAAGGGAAAAAAAAAAGAAAAAAAGAAGAAAAAAAATTTTTTTTGCAATATAGTTTGAGTTTACAAATCTCATTGTTTTATAAGAAGGAGTTGATTTGACTGCCAACATACTAAATTCCAAATGCCCATTCAGTCTAAATGTCAGCTATATTTTCAGTTTAACTGAAGTCCTGAATAAAAAATAAAAAGAATGGGAGAGCAGCAGCATAATTGTATTTGTGATAAAAAAAATTCCTTTCCACTTTTAATCAGGGTGGAAGAGTTTTTTGAAAGGCTAGTAGTCAATCTTTATTCTGTACCTCTTTCTGCTATAGAACTGTGATTTTGATGGGCATTACTCTTCTTTCATTTGGGAGAATAATGCAGTTAGGGCTGTGAAGTTGGTGTTACCAAAAGCAATAGAACATGGATGGAGAGAGTTAAATTTCATAAGCTTATGTGTGCATCCACTTTGCACCATGTTGACTACAAGGATGTTCTATGTTTTGTTGAAGAAGAAAAAAAGTTTATATTAGTCCTTGAAATATTGTGTGTTCTTGAATCTGAAGTTTGCCTTTTCCCATTCCATCATGTTATAGAGGTAGAAGCAAGATGGAATATGAATATGGAACTGGATCCAGACATCCTTCACATTTGGTTTGGGCCAACAGTTAGGTCTAAACTTCCTCCAGGTGCATCCTATCCTAAATTAATTTACTTCTTATTTTCCTGAAATAAATACCTTTTGCCCCAGGCTTTTGGAGTTAACAGGATTTTGTGACTATTTATTAGCACAATTAGAGCATGCTTGTTTGATAGTTCATTATTTCATTCCAGTAAAAATCTCTATGTCCCCCAATAGTACATAAACCAGGCAATCTATCCCTCTTAAAGTTCATATTGTGGGGCATAAAAAATATCTGTGTAGCAACAGAATGCGATAGTGGTATCCAAAAATGGAAGTTTATAGCTCAATAATGCACATGTATTGGGTGACCAGGTGATTTCTGGTGTTTCTTCATTTCCTCTCCAAACACAGTTGTTTTATTGTCTTAATTAGGAGTACAAGGATATGCTATTGTGTGTTTTGAAAGAGTATTAGCTCCATATTAGGACTTAATCTATTTCTGCTCAGCATCACTGAGAATGTCCAGTGGGTTATGTTTACTTTAGTTGTCTTTAGACAGAGCAGTTCTGTCTCTTGCACTGCTGTTAATGGGCTTTTTTCTTTTGTCCTCAATATACGGTCCTTAAAATGAACTCTTAAAAGGGAAGCTCTGATGAAGAAAAGGTCAATAAAAGTTAAAGGAAACCTCTGTGGCTAACCTTTGCTGAAACTAGGATACTGAAGGAGTTAAAATATGAATATGTGAACAAGGTACCCTGATCCAAGCGATGAGATATTTTCTGTGGAATTTAATGTAACTAATTGTAAGCAGGTGCATCCAAACCACCAGATGCCAACCTGCCAAAATGTGTAATGGCTCTAAAACTTAGCCAGTTTCTAATGCCTGGTGAGGTCTGTTTGGTGTGAGTGAGCTGGAGCCTTTCTGAGCTATTGAGTGTCTCCGTTGGACCAGGGTAGGTGTTTCATAGATTCCAGTGGGGCTTGCTGTGGTTGGGGCTGCAGCAGAAACACTCGGGTGTCCTTTCCCCTCCTTTGAGTACAGCTGTTTGATACCCACAACTGCCAAAGTGGTGTTAGAATTCATTCCCCATCAGTAGAAATAGTTGTTTGCAGTGAGTTTCTTCTGTGTGCGACCTTCTGCTCCAGCAGCACTGCTGCAGAGCAGCTCCTGAAGTGCAGAACCAAAGCTGTGTAGTAAAACACGTGGTCTTCAAGCTCTCTGAGTGACCCTCAGAGTGTCCACAAAGTCTGCTTCAGTACACGAAAGACTGGCTGAAAAACCAACTGGGCTACCTAAAACTATACAGCCATAACATTTGTTTTATTGGTAATAAGTACTCAGAAGCATGAAATGGTCTGTGAGTGCTGAGCTCTCTTGGAGTTGCTGGATTGGCTGCCCTTGATGTCACAGCCCTGTCAATAATGTCCAGTAAATCTGAGGGCTAACTGTTTCCTTACTGTGTATAAATTCCATTTCATGACAGCAATAATACGTTCCAGGCAGGGCATTTCAGGGTGATAATTATACATCTTGTGTGGTTAAAGTTACTCCACCTTAGTTGTGCGAAAAAAAAGTAAAAACTTTGTACTGCTGTACTGCTGGCAAATATGGGTGAATTTCCTGGTTTCCATGAGTTTAAATAAAGAAAAAGCAGGAGGGGTTAGTTTTTTGGTGTTTTTTTTTTATTTTTTTTTTTTTCTTTCTCTTTTTCTTTTTTTTCCTTTTCCATATTTCAGTGAGATTCTGACTGAATAAAGGTGGGATATAAAATGAGTCCAGAATTTGAGGTAGGACCTGTGCCAGTATCTCTAAGCTTTTTCAGCTGACTGGCCACTGCCAAACCTCAAATTCTTTTGTGGACCACTGTCTGCCCTTGCCATTAAACTTTTTTTGAGAACTGTACTATAGAGATGCACTTTGATAGATGTCTGAAGACTCTGATCTCAGAGGCAACCAGCTTTCTGTGGACTGTGATTTCACAGGATCATGAGAATAAAGAAGACTTCAAAGTGATGAACAAGGAAAGATGGTATCAACCATATTTGTATCATATCTTACACATTTGATCTCTTTTTAAAAATGTGTCATGTTGAAAAGTCCACAGTTGCCTCATGTGTTTACTCCAGACCTTAATTGTTCACACTCTTAGGAAGCCTTTGTTAATACGAAATTTAAGTCTTTCCATGATAGTCCTAAACACCAAGGGCATAGAAAACATGTACTTTCTTTTTGTACTTTTCTTTTGTACATTTAAGACAATTACCATGTCCCCTCCATCTTCTTTTAGTAACCAAACAACTTCAAATCATCCAATTTTTCTTCTCAGCCATATTTTCTAGGCTTTTGATATGCAGTGCAATGCTCAATACTTTTACTCAGATACAGTAGCTGAGGCCTCTCAAGCTCTGAAAGAGGAAGAAGGAGAATCTAGTTTCTTGCAGACTGTTTATCTTTTGCAGGCTAATCCAGTGTGTCATTTGAAACACTGCATCATTCACCCTGTGATCCACTACCTAACCCCTAGTTCTTTCCTGTCTAAAACTTCTTAGGCACCAGTTCTCTAGCTGTTGTTCATGCAGCATTTTTTTTCCTGTACAGAGGCAATAAATTGTCCTCTGCCCCATGGACAATGTGCCTTTCTGCCTGCTAAAATGAACATAGGAGGATTATGGTTTATGAGTATAGTTATCTTTTATATCCTCTAGTGCATTAGGAGTCTGTCTTGGTGTGGTCTTCAAATTTGATGAATAAGTTTGTTTTTATATTTTATAAATACTGTTCTTTAATCTTTTATCGCTCATTAGTGAAAATACTGAGAAATACTTTAGGTAATAAAGACCCTTTAACCATTGATTAGGCTCTCCTGAAAAGAGGAGTGTATTTCTCTTTCACCTAGTCCATGCTTCCATAAATTTCCCCAGAGCACATCATGTCATACAGTCTGGCACTTTTCTTAAGATCAGCTATATTACAACTATGACTTCTTTATCCACAAGTTCTGTTATGTGGTTGTAGGAATTACTTTGGTTCTGCACAGTTTGTTCTGGCAAATGTAAACTGGCTCATGCTTATCACATTGTTTATTTTCTAGGTATTTACAGATGGTCTGTTGACTATTTGTTCAAGCATTTCTCTGGCATCCTGGAGTTGTAGTGTAGAAACTGCCCCTTTCCTCTTCTGCCTCTTTTTCAAAGGTGGACTTCGTCATTGTCTTTCCCAGTGTTTTGTCTCCCCTCAGAGACATCTTCCCTATAGTCTGTCAGTGGTTCCAAGATTTAATTAGTCAATTTGTGATGTATTTAAAAAGCTTAATGCACCTTACAATCTTACATGGTCTATAATCTGAGTGTATTAGACCCATTCTAACATGGAAATTACCCAAACTCTTGTTAACCTCTTATTTGAAGCTCTTGTAGCATTTCTTTGTAGGAATCAGTACTCTGATTTTTTTGTAGAAAAAAATTAAAAATTAAACTATGGCTATCTAGGTAGAATATTTGTGGATTTATAAGAAAATAGGTATTGCCATGCAAACATATTTCTATTAGATCTGACCTAGCAGACAGAGTGTACTACAAAGAAACTGTCTGGGTGTGAAGTGAAAATTAACACAAATTGGTCTTCTAGCATTTTCTAATAGAACTAAAGTAAGAATCATATGTATTGGCTGTATTTAGATTTTATTTACTGTATGCCCTATACATGATTTGAAACATGATGAAGCCAGGACATGAAATATTTGCTTTCCAAGATTTCTAACAGAATACCTCCTAATCTGGGGTCCATTTATCACTTCTATGCTTCTGAGAAATCCTCTGAGATCTGGCTAATTGATTATAAAGTACCCCCTGGATTTCAGCAGAAGTCAGAATATGCAGTGGACTTTGCAAACCTATGAAATGAAGAAACTGCTGATCTTGAGTCCACCCTTGCCTTGGGGGATCTCTCTGTGTATATCCACCAAGGGAACTGTATGCTGCACCCAGGGAATGGCCGTTGCTGTTTCTTACATTCATTCAGCAGAGTGATCTTTTCCACACATTCAGGAATATCAGAGGAAATTCTACTTAAAGTAACACCTCTTTAAAACCCAAATATTTATCAGGTAAAAGGAAGACACCCTCCAGCACCACCTTCAAACTGAAAATAACACCAAGCAGGTGAAATTTCTAGTGCAATCAGAAATCATGGAACAGTGTTCTAATACTGTATATTTTCCTATTCCCCAAATTATTAGGGTTGTATCACAAATATTGCTGCAATTGTTTAATTTTCCCTTTCTTACCTTCCCTAAGACCTTAGATTTTACTCTAGTTTCAGAGGATGAAGACCTGTGTATCACAGACTCCAAAGAGATCTACTCCATACTATTCTTTAGGCTTATCTCCAGGTTAGTGGTATCTGAGAAATTATTTGGTGACACTTTTTACTTCCAAATCTACTATTATTGTAGATTCTTTTGTGAAAGGTCAAAAAGCTCTGAGCCAAATTCAAGAGCTCTTTCAACTTGTGTCTCATGTCTAATCTTGTCCAGGATCATGCTGTTCCACAGGGTGATAATCTTTTTGGTGACAACAGCATTTATAAATCATTTCCAGAAAAGAATGTATCAATTTCTCGCATAACAGGTCTCTTCCAACATCAGTTCTTAAATGCAATAAGCAGTCACAGTAGCTATAGTTAGAAAATATTTCTCCTGAAGAGCTTTATTAGAATTCGGCATCTTCCCAAAAATGAATTTTGTTTGCTAAGAATCTCAAAAAGCCATTGCCAAAAATGTATTTTGTAATATTTTAGAGCCAAACTGGGATTAAATAGTAGTCAGGGAATGTTGCATCAAAACAGGAAGCTGGGCACAAGTTGACAAGGAGAGGGTTGCTCTGCTGATTTTAAACAGGGTCACATTATGAATTTGTTTTCTCTGCCACCTTCCCCACCATGTAGAGCTGCTGAATCCAAGTGTATCAGAAGCAGGAGCACAACACTGCAGTGCTGCTGACTGCTAACTGGCCAGAGGCAATCGTACCTTCCTTCCAAACTCTGCCCTGGAGGGAAGGATGTATTCACGTCCAGCTGGTCCTATGCCTTCTCCTATGTCCCTGTGGTGTAGAGACTTCTGAGAAGAAAAAAAAATAAGTGGTGAAAGAAGGGGGAAATATGCCCTGAAACTAAATTTAAGAAAGGCAAGAAAGGGTAGTTGAAAAGAGGAAATATGACAGTGTGGAAAGAGGCCAGGGTGAGGAGGACAGCCAACTCAAGGTTTAGTTATGGTACAGTGCATCATGGGACATAACTCTAAGGATGGAGAGGGAAGGGCTGTCGCCTTCCCAGCTTCTGCAGCTTCCTCAGTAAGCATGTGTTTTTTTGTGGAAGCAAACAAGTCAATTTTTGCATATCAGCAGCAAAACAGTTCCATCAGTAAGTTAGCAGGTACAAAAGTCCGTAGTCTCATTCTGGGATCCATGGCTTACCTGCAGCAGCTGGGAATTAGGCCTATCGGCTGAGGCTGCAGGACTCTGTTAATTTTTTTTTACAGGAGGCTAAAGGTTTTAAGAATCTCTTTGTGTCCAGGCTGATGCAATACTAAGGGGCACGATTGGTCCCATACTACACATCAGCTACTCTCTCTACCTAGAAATGGTTTGATTCTTCAGCCAGTTCAATGGGCAAATCTGGTTGCATAGCTTTTTTCTGTCACTCAGGGTCATAATCTGCCTTAAAATTCAAATTTTCCCTCATAAAAAAACAATGGGTGGGACAGGTTGTTTACATTATAGTTTTCCTGTTCCTGGCAAATGAAGGTTCAGAAGTTATAGTGTGCAGGTGGAGAATTTTTTTTTTCTCCTACAAGCCAGTAATTAGCACCTTTGCTTCATGTTAGCATTCAGCATGTAGACCTTATTGCTTCATCAAGTGTCTGAGGGCCCATCTGGTTTTCATCAGCTGAACAGCACTATTTGACAATGAGAGGGAAATAAAGCAAGTTTTGTTAGCAACAATAATTATTAGTTTTCCTTGCTGACATCCCTTTCCCCTCTCAACCTCTCCAGCAGCCATCTTCTCTTCTTCATCCTTCCCAAAGAAGATAATGTGAATGACTCCAGTAACTTGTATGTAGATCAGTAATGTTCTGGTGTCATAGGAAAATAATATATGTTGACAATAGGGAGTACCTCATCTTCTCCACCTGGATTTGTGACTATAGGTGAGAGACTTTTCCTAGGAAAATCAAGGGTACTGCTTGAAACAGCTCCTTATCTGACTTCTCTTCAAGACCCATCTAGGGTTTAGAACCTGGACCCCTTTTAGGTTTAAGAAAATGGTTCTCAGATGGTTTAAACAGAGGGTTATGACTTTTTTCTACCCTACTTCCCTGCTCTCCATGCTCCCTCATTTAGGCTGCTATGTCAAACTCTGAGTGTGATTAATGATGACAGAGATTACTGTGAGCACAAAGTTCACGAGCTCAGCTGTTTATTTGTTTAAGAAAGTTGTTTTCTGAGTGTTTCTCTATATATCTAGCCACATGCTTAAACTGAAATACCCCAGCACAATCATTGGTTTGTACGAATATTGTTTTGACAGCAAAGAATGCTTGTAAACATCCACGATGGGGAAGGGAAATATTCAGTGTCTTAGGACTCGTTCCATTTTCGTGTGGTTTGTTCCCCTATCAGTGGTGTGGGAGGAAATGCCTGTCGAATAACTGTGAGGAGACACTGTGTGTGAAAGGACAACAGCTCAGGTGAGGAGAGCTGGAACAAAGACAGGAGTTTGGAGGTAGCTTCTGGACACCATCTGCAGCAAATAAGCATGGAAGGCAGACACAAATTTAAAACTTTCACTTACAGGAGTCAGACTAGGTTCTTCCAGTCCAAAGCATAAAGTAGAAGATGCTAGTATCCCTACATAGCCCATGAACTCTGTCTATTGTCACTGTTGACAAGCCAAGTCATGGATTTATACAGTTGGCTGCCGTCATATATCTGTCGTCCTGTCATTTCTCAAAAACGTTGGGTTCAGTTTCTCAGGAGTGAAATTTGCTAGGACTTTGCTTTGCCTTCTAACACCTATGAATAAAGTTATTAATTAGCTATGCACCTACAGTACCTGTCTTTCACTTACAGGTGTAGCTTAGGTCAAGATTTGACTCATGAGCTGTAGATGCATTGCTTTTGATTATATCTTGGGCAGTGGGAAAGCAAAATGAGTTTTCCTTCAGTTCAGCCCTTCAATTCATGCCCCCTGGCTGGCCACTCTCATTTACGAAGTTTGATTTAACAACTTAGCTCTGCTTATGCTTGAAATACTTATTAGTTTTTAATCACAATATATTAACAAAAGGAAGGAAAACAAAACCTGCCCAAATCACTTTCAGGTGAATCTAACTGCTTTTCTAAACAGCTCTGCACTTTACTATTTTGTTAAAAATTTGCAGCAAGGGTTCTGGGAAAGAGAATGGTCTTTAAATTATTGCTTCCTTTTTAAAGCTAGCCCCATGATACACACATCTATTTTTTTATGAGAGCAGTTCCTTTGAAAATTATCTTCTTGTGTTTTCTTTCTTTCAAAATTTATTCTAACTGAGAATAAACTGATTTTTCATCATGACACTCATTTCTCCAGAGAATAGTATTGTTTTTCTTTTATTATTTTCTGGTGCAGTCCATTTAAGTCATGTTCCTCCTCCACTTCCTTACTGCTCTAAGCAGAATCAGGGGTTAGTTAAGGAAAGATGTGACTGAGTTTTGTCCAATTGTAAGCTTCCAACTCAAAAACCCACCCTTGATTTCTTGTCCTTAATGGGTTGATTGCCAGATTACTTCTTTAAAATTACAGCACTTGTTTCCTGTTTTCAAAGGCTAAAATCAGCCACTTAAGCATGACTAAAAAAAACAACCCAGAGTGCCTAAATTAGTTTGCCTAGTTAGAGCAATAACAGCACTATCAGACTGCAGGTGTCACAATACCCACACACACACACATAAAGCAAACTTAAAAACAGGAGGCAGCCTTACTGAACCCAAAGGAATCTTTTTTAACAGAGTTCATGCTTCTTAACTCATGAGGTCAGGCTATAGAAAAGCAGCTGACACTGTGATATTGAAGGCTCCAGTGGTTTTCCTGCAGGAGTAGATGGATGACCTGGTTGTTTTATATTGCTGACTTTGTCCATTAAAACAGCAAGTAAAAGCTGGTTTTCCTGATGTGGGTTTCTTCTTAATGAAATTTGTTCCTTGTCATCAAACCTATTTGTATGATTTTCCCCCTCCTTGGTCTCGTTTTTCTTAATAGTCTCTTAACTTCCTGACTTTACAATTTCAGATGTCAGGATACAGTTCATCCAAGGCTAAAGTGTTCTGACACAATTCATGTCAAAAAAAGAGGAAAATGAAAGAATTTATTAGACTTTATATCTGTGCCATATCATTTCAGTGTAGCTGTTAATTTCTATTTAAGTTCCTCAAATTCAGAAGAATCATGAATGATCAGATATATTTACAGATAATAAAACTCAGGCCTACTATCAATGCCAGGTTTCAGCATAAGTGACTGAGTTCTGAGGTGTTTTGTGGGAGATTCTATTTAGGTCAGTTGCCAGAGTTTAATCAAAATATTTTGAGAGAGGGATCACATATATATTTACAGAACAATCTTAATACTATTCCTCCTATATATGGATTATACTTGGTCTTCCATAATGTTTTCTTTTTCCCACAGGTAACTTTGTCTTCACATCCTTAAAATTATTAGGATTAGAAATATAGACATTCATCCAACCTCACATCATTTTCTCACTGTTATGATCAGATCAGTCATTCAGACAACTCATCATATAATTTAGGGATAACTTGAGTCTACTATTTCCCCATTCTTTCTGCAGCCATTTCACATATGTCATATGTGTAGACAGAAGAGCTTACTCGTCAAAAATCTAAATCCTTTTTTTGAGAAAATAAAAGCTAAGAAAGAACAAAGTGCAACAGGAAATAATATTTTAGAGAGCTTTTTTTATATGATAGCAGCTTTTTAAAAAAAGTTGTTTCACTTTTTTTATGACCTGTTTATGACTGCAGAAGAACTGTAGAAGAAAAATGCTGACCAGTACAGTTTTGTCCTGATAAGGGAGACTGCATCAGCATCAGAGACCAAAGAAACTGTTTTCCACGAATCCCACACAGGAATCTTTTACCAGACTTACATATTTTCTGTGTATAGTGTGCTCTACGTATTACTTTTTTTACTTAAAAGTCTTTTTTCCACCCAAATACTTCCTTTCTACATGCTATAAGCATACCATATGTCGAGTAGTTTAATTTCTGAATTATCTAAGCATTCAAATAGATACAACAACCAACTGAAATATTTCTTAGTAAGGATGAAAAGGCAGCTGAAGTGAAAAACTTACCTGGCACTTTTGACTAGAATCAGGCTATATATTCATACCGATGCATGTTTGATTTCCTGTTGTTTTAGAGTTGGTCTAGAGCTATATTAAGTGCTGTTTAAAACACAGCTAAACTCTTACAAGAAAGATGATTTCAGTAGAATTCTGCTATTCCACAGTTGAATGCTATTTCATTTTGCTTTAAGCTCACTTGAGGCCACTCTCAGATTGACTTTGATTTGCAACCCTGAAACCCTGATGCAAACCCAACCTAAAAGCAAGTAAGAACATCCTGGTCTGTGTTCACTAAAAGCACTGGTGACTTTGAATCCAGCTAAAGCCTTGTGGAGGGGAACCTGTGTTGTTTTGGGTTAGCTACTTTTGAGCAGTTTCTCACCTGCAGGCCACATCTGTCTAACTCATCAGCAGAAATGGGCATATCTGTGCCCAGGAACAAACTGCTTTGAGATGTTCATGGAAAATCTAGGAAATCCCTGTCACTCCCTATTACTATTTGGCAATCACTTTCCCTGGGAACCTGCTTTTGCTGGAACAGACAATCTGTCAGCCCTGCAAGTGGTCTTTTTGTTTATGTATCTTTCCTGCTCCTTTGTTTACTTAGAGGGACAGAATTGTCAGCTCTTGTAAGGCTGGCCTGCGTAACTGATGGCCTATCCACCTCAGACTTGCATCTTTTAAACTTTTTTTTTAAAAAGAAGACTCTTATCCAAACAGGAGTGAAACAGGGAGATTTATGAAAGCAAAGAAGAGCAAAGTGGAAAAGGAAGTTTATGTGATTTTGTAGAGACTTGCTGCTGTGCAAATGCACTGAAAGAATCTCTTGGCTGTTTGGGCTTTTGTATAACAGCTAGAGACGCAGAGCAATTAGATTTTCTAAGTATAAGCAAGAGAATCTGTTTTGTTTATACAGAAAAGTCCCTCAGAAGAGAGGCAGGAGCGGAGACATAAGTAATAAGTGCATATGTTTGGAAAGAGTATAATGTACTTATAAATATTATAGTGGCGTCGCTACAGTTAAGGGTCTGGCAAGATTTCTGTTGTAAACCCTTCTTGTCAGAGGTTCAGGACAGAGCTGTAAAAATTCCAGGCTGCAGCTTGGCATGCGAGGGCTCAAGGCAGGAGCACAGGTTTCTCTCCTGCCCCCTCGTTTAATTGTTGCGGACCTGGTTGTCAATAGCAAAGTGATATTAAGCAGAGCATTCACTTTTCTCTCTGAGAAACAGAGAGAAAGGTTTGTATTCCTGTCTTGCCAGGAAAGCTGGGGTGCTGAAAATGCTGGATCATCAGATCGTACTGCAGGAAGAAATGCCAGTGATTGAGGAATGGTAGATAGAAACAAACTGTGCAAATTATGAACACCTTTCATGTTTGGATCCAGTCTACATGTCTCTAGACGTTTGATTTCCCAAGGAAAAGATCATGCAAATTCGTAGGAAGTTGACTTCATAAAATAATGCTGCAAAGGGATTAAAAACTAATTAATCATTTTAGAACTAAATATTTCTTGATTCTCTTTATCATTTACTGGCTGCATTTTGTTAATAGTTGAACTTACTGACAAAAGGAAGCACCAAGATCTGTTCTTAATCTGCGGTCTGTAAGGTTGTGATGCTTTTGTGTTTTAACTGGCAAATCTGGCACTGGTAACAAAGGCAAACTCAACTAAGAATAAAAAAGAATTCATCTGCAATAAATTTAAGCTTTCCAAATAACCAGTGAGAAAAATAATATTTTACATTTGGGCGGTGTATATGCTCTTTAAATTCAACAAAAATCTCATCAGAAAAAAATCCACTGTGTCCTGTTCAGCCAAACACCTTAACATTCCTGCACATGGTGTCTGACCTTTGTCTTTACTGCACAGGAGCTGCAAATCTGCATCCAAAGGATAAAACTGAACTCTGAAAGGGATGGTGGATACATGTGCACTAAACGTATTGATAGCTGTAATTATGTAGGGATTTAGGGACCTAGTTTTGGGGCTAACATTTCATGTGAATGTCACTTGATCTGGTCTGCATGGCTTATGTATATATTACTAACCATTAAATTATCATTGAAATTGTTACCTTTTGGTAGTGGCTAAAGAGGAATGAATTCTACTCAGGTATCAGGTTGTCAAGAGCAATGTCACAAGAGACATCTTGAACTGCTAAGGCAAAAGAAAAGATCATCAAGACAATAAATCAGTGAACTATGCAAAATGCTTCAGTTGTGCCAAAAAAGATTGCAGACTACAAAACATGTGTTTTTACCATGATGGTTGCAAAGAGCATTTAAGATGAAAAATGGAATTCCATTCACTAATTTCGTTGTAAACTGTTAGTGAGGTAAAAATCTGATTTGTTAAAGGCACTGCTTCCTTGCCCACTGCATAAATTCATTGCCTGTAGGCCAATGTTTCTGCTGGACCACCCCACTCATCTGAATGATACAAGGTACAAGGCAGTGCTGGAATGGTCCCCTAGGATTCAATCTGGCTTCAAGTAAATGTCACCTGCAGAAGTTCTGCTGTCCAGTGAGGTAGTTTGTCTCGTTCTGAAGTAAGGAAGTCAAGATAAGTTACTGTTGGCCTAAATATCCCATTAAGGTGATATTGTGAGTCTGACTTAAATGCAAAAAATGTGGAGCCAAGACTAACTGGCCAATCTAAACCAAATCTATTTTGCAAAACAGTGGGACATGTGGAAATAAAGTGCAAAGTAGGGCATAATAAAGCTTTTGATTTTATTACAGATCCTTATGGATTAGATGCTTTGTTTCTGCCTGTTGAAGTAAAACAGCTTGTGGGAAAAGTCTGATCTTTCCTGCTTCACAGTAATTCTACTCAGTATTTACTTCTTCTTTCCAGTATAACTGGAAAGGGGAAACCTTTGATACTAAAGTAAAATAGATGCTCCATATATTGGTCTTTTAAAGTGAAGTTTTAATCACTCTCTGTAATTACCTACATAGATAAATGCTTTTTGATTCTGAAAGATAAAGGAAGAAATAAAGAATATTAATATGTGGAGGAAATAAGGAACACATTTTTAAAGGTGAGGGTAATTATCTGTTGGAACAAATTACCATGGAGATTTAATGGATTCTCCATCCCTTGAAACATTTAAATCAAAACTGGACATCTTTCTAACAGTATGATTGAAGTCAGCTTGGAGTTATGGATTTGCAGGAATTTTTGGGTGAAATTCAAAGACTGGTGTTTTGCAGAAGGTCAGACTAACGACTTGTAACTGTCTGTCTTCTGGCCTTAATAATTCCTACTGCTAGAGGCAGAAGAGATAATCATGCTCTTCATTTTCTAGAGATACCCAGAAGTGGCTACAGTCCCACTGTCTGAATTTCAGAAACAGAAAAAGAACTTTGGGGAAAGTAGCTGACTTCACTTTGAAAGGTTTTTGTGTCGCTCTGTGCATAATATCTTCATTGACATTGCTGGAAAAATATCAATGGCCTTCAGCAGGTTTTCCAGGAGATAACAGAGAAAGATAAATAGACTGAATGATTTTTAAAATTTTATTTTTTTTTTTTTTTAGATCAAAGAATCTCCTTGGAATTGCTTGTCTTGGCTCTATGCTTTACTGACAATTATAATTCCAGTGGTAACTACTCATTCCTTTCACCTAGTTTTCTTTGAAGGGGACACTTGCCGTATGTAATATTTAAGTTACAAATAGATATAGCCATATAGCTAAAACAGAAATTACACTCTCAAAAATATATATGAAAGCGTGGAAATTCACTTTTCCCTCTGTCACTAAACTGCAGCCAGATCCTGTCTAACATTATCCCCATGGCTCTGTAGGAGCACTTTCTGTATGTGTGTGTGTGTCTGTGTGTGTACATTTGTGCGCGTGCATGGATGCATGCATGCGACTGATGTGTAGTTTCAGTAAAATTAAGAGGGAGAGAAACCATGGAAAATCCAATCCAGTACTACCAAATTCCTGGACAGGTAGTCCATGCATCAATCTCTCCTCACTTCACATTCTCAGGACAGTTCAATGTGCCTGAGGCCTCAGAGGAATTTTTCTCATATGCCTCCAATGTTTTTATAAGACTGCCTTGGCAGGAAGTACATATGTTCTTAATAATGATTAAAAAGAATAAATACACCTTTCAAAATCAAAGTGAAAATGGCATAGCAGGTGTAATTGAGGCAAATGATTATGGTACTTATCTGTCCTTACAGAAAAAGCTCAAGAGAATTTACTATCTCCACAAGGATATAATATTTTAGTAGACCTTAGGTATATGGTTTGCCAAGAATTCAAGGCTGAGTGTAAAACATGCCATTCAAAGAGTGAATATGAGCATTCACCTGGGTGAAGAACAACTTTTTAAAGAAAGAAAAACTCTAAACAGAGTTTGAAATTAACCAGGTATAAACTGCACATGCAAAATCCAACAAGGAAACCGACAGTAACATTCAGCATGGATCTCTGCACTGCAAATACAGGAAGAAAATGGTTTCTATAATCAGATGGTTTCTCTAATCACATAGATTATAGAAAATGGTTTCTATAATCACATCATTAAATGAGGAATAGAAGGAATACACAGTTTGCATCTGAGTCTAAGTATCTTTAGGTAGGACATTGTTCCCGGTGCTGTTCTTGCGGTAAGGAACTGTGTCTCAGTTAGCATCATGCATATTTCTATGATGCTATGAGAAACCTTGGCTCCAGCATTCTCCAAATTATTTTTGAGATTAGCCTCTCACCTTGCATCACCTTGTCACTTTCAGCTGGCAGTGCACATTAGAACAGTTATGAGGAAAATAAGGGAGCAACAGGCAAATTTTGGCTCAAAGCAGCACATTTGACCAGCTCTTTTCTCTAAACTGGAGTAAAGAGGATGGAAGAAGAGCATAACATGTTGTTCACAGATTTCACAACTCCGATTCATGGAATATTTGTTAGAATTATTTACTTTATTTGCCTATCACCATGGCAGCTGATTCCTTCATGTATTAAAAAAAAAAAAAAGAAACACATTGGGGCCACATTTCATGAGCTCTTGAATGTTACTTTCTGGTGTGTAATTGTTTCTCCTTCATTGACTAGTAATCAAGCTGCAGTATGCCTAGGCTTGCAAATCCAGCAAACTTGGACAATTTCTTTATTTTTAAAGTTTGTTTGTTTGCCAGGTGGTTTTTTCCTCCAAGCTTGTCCAACTTTGAAAATTACAACTTGAGTAAAACCAAAAACATAAGTGTCATGGATTGCTGAGGGATTACCTTACCACATTAATATTCAATAACGCCAGCTGCCTTAGTTCAGCACATGAGGGCCTTGATTCAGCGGGGTTCTCAAACGGGGCCCAAAAGTTTGGTGGAGAGAGGAGGCTCTTTCTTGTGAAGCTGTTCATCACTTTCAAAAAAAGATTTTTTATTTCCCCATGTACACAGAATACTTGCAACAGTTTCTGGTAAGTGTATGAGTTTGATAATCTTCCTCCAAAATGTTATGATTTTAAAAAGTGGAATTAAACCTCCATAATTGTGAACCCCCTGAATGGAAAAGCTTCCAAAATTTTCCAGCTTCTTTCTTTAATCTCTTTTCTAGCTTCTACTGACCAAACTCTGCCTTTGTGGTATGTATATACTATAAACTACTGAGGCATAAAATGCATATGAAGGGGAGAGATGAGATTATAAAGTGGGACCCCCTATCATAGAATCACAGAATGGTTTGGGTTGGAAGGGACCTTAAAGATCTTCCAGTTCCAACCTCCTTGCCATGGATAGGGACACCTATCCATGCGGAGCAGAGGGACAGAATCCCCTCCCACAACCTGCTGGCCATGCTTTTTTTGATGCAGCCTAGGACATGTTTGGCTTTCTGGTCTGCAAGTGCACATTGATATGTCATGTTGAGCCTCTCACAACCAACTCCCCAAGTCCCTCTCCTCAGGGCTGCTCTCAATCCATTCTCTTACCAGTCTGTCTTTGTGCATGGAATTGCCCTGATCCGCGTGCAATACTTACTATTACATAAAAGCTTTTTTTAAGTCAGGCAGTATTTTGCAACATATGCATTTGCCAAACCACACTCTGGTGATAGACCCTTGGCACGTGAAGTTTTATGTAGCCAAAAATTAAAGTATTCTGAAGGTGAAAACAAATTTTGTTGGAGACAGCACAAGAACTGCAACAAGCCATGCAAACCAGTCATGCAGGCTATTTCCTACTCACCCATTGGTGAGGAAAATGGACTTCAGCTCAGAAGCCCTATGTCACTTGGAGTCTAAAACTGTGGGGTAATCCTGTCAACACAGTGGAGTGCAAAAAGGATGGTTGACTCTGGGGGGAGGTGCTGGAGGGCTGCTGAGTTTTTCTCTCCTAAAGCCTTCACTTGCTTTTCATGTTGATTGCTTGTGATTTTGTTAGGCTCACTTAACCAGAGGCGATGGGGTCATGTGCAACTCCTTGCAGAAGGAGCAGCAGGACTCAGGGTGAGAGCTGGCTCTAGGCAGAGAGTTCTGTTTTCAGGAAATGAAGATTTAGCACCCTGGAACCGCAGGCAGAAGGACTGATCTGTTTTGCCAAGAGCGATGTGAGCTGGGACAGTTGCCTATCTGGCGGTGGGACCAGGGGAGCAGGCGGACTGCAGGGATGGAGCCGTGCTGGCAGCCGAACCCTTGCCCCGTGGCTGCTTGTGCTCGGTACCTTGGTGCTCCCATGACACAAAAGTGTTTCCAGATGAATGGATCATGTCCAAGTGTTTGCCTCCTGGCTATTAACACTGCAAGAGCAAACAATTTTTCTCATGGCTAACTAACTTCCTTCAATTCCTTCCCCCCCAGAAAGTTGCTTCTTGTTTGTCGTTCCATGACAACATCGCTGTGCTATCCAGAGTGAATGTGTTAACGCAGGAAGAGACAAATCTGAGAGGCTCGACTGGCAATTTTTAAACTCCAGATGGCCATTCTCCAACTACCTGTCGGCTTGAATAGGAAATAAGTCTCCTGACAGGCTCACTTCCTTCCGTGTGCATTGTTTTCAGCAAAAATAGACTTTTAATAACTCCCATAATAACGTTCCTGCAAGGTGCGGCCTGCAAATTTTAGTCTGAAACAGGACAAACATATTGCAGTGTCTGTTGACATTTCACCTATCAGTGGCCTGTAGCCAGTGGGCTGTGGCTGATTATTAGCATTAAAATAGGAAGTAACCTAATTTTAAATATTGCTAAGAAGTTCCCAATAGCCAAAATCTGGGAGCAGAACCTCAGCTGTTGCAAGTTAGCTGAAGAACTCCTCACAGTATTTAGGGATGCTGGTGAAATGAATAAAATAAATTTTGTCAGTGATCTTTTCTAATTCATCAAATCCTCTTTATACCGTTTCTTCTCAGACATTTCTTATCTGTTTGCTGTGCCTTAATGCTAAGAACATGTGGAACAGTGGTTGGCTTTGTTTAGTTTGCTTTTAACTGGCTGTATTGCATTTTCAATGGTTGCTGTGTTGTTCAACCCTTATATTTTCTCTATGCCAAACTTTAGCAGCATTTCTGAAGATTCCCACATATGTAGCAGTGGTACTGGAATTAAAAATCTGCACTTCAAAGGTCACTTCAAAGTTCTTTGATTTTTCGTACTGTCTCCCATACTTCCATCATTTGTGCCAAGACTTTGATTAGAGACAGTATGTGAAGCCACCCCTCCTAGAGCTTCTGGGATTTGAGATTAATCTGTTCTGTTCTTCCCTATCCTATCCTATCCTATCCTATCCTATCCTATCCTATCCTATCCTATCCTATCCTATCCTATCCTATCCTATCCTATCCTATCCTATCCTATCCTATCCTATCCTTCAGTCTTATTTTGCATGATGACCAGTAAAGCATGTTGTAAGTGACAATAATGTGACTATTTTACTAAACTTTTTGGTTGCAGTAGAAATGATTTTTTAAACAATTATTTAAAATAGAGACAAATCAAGTCAAATCTGATTCAACACAGAAAAGAGAAAATTCTGCTTTCAAGCCGTAAGTCTCAGTATTCCTTTACTTTGAATTTTGATAGATTTGAATTGCTTACTTAAACAGAAACATTACAAAAAATGTGATATTCTCCCCTCCTCTACAAGATTCATCTACAAACATGGATCAACTCCAGCACCTTTAATGTTTTTATCCTTTATGCCTTATGTATATGTGTGCATATATATGTAAAAATTTCCAAAATTTCAAAAGTTCCCTACACCAGAGTATAGTTTTCCATATGACTAAATCAGATCCAGTAGCAGAAGATGATGGAAATTGTTCCTTTGTGTCACAGTAGCCTTCCTATGAGTTAACTACACTTTTCCACAGCTAGTTGTTTCTCTCTAGACTCTGTGAGGCATTCCGTATGTTCTCACTAGCTCACACTGTAGCTGGCCATTTTATTTTGGTCTATATATAGCAAGTAAATAGTCCAGATATGCTGAGACTTGTTTTGAAAACTTTAGTCTGGCTAAAATGAAGGATATGAGAATTAGAAGTGAATTTATGAAGCTAGGAACAACAGCAAGGAGCAGCTGGGAAGAGATTCAGAGACAGAAGTGTTATCTCTTAACAGCCCCCGCTAGTAAAGAGTGCTGATTACTTCAGAAAAAAAATCCATGTGCAACTTATCATTCGAATTAAGAAGACTGAAAAAAGTGGCAGTGGTAGGCTGGAGGCATTGGTTCAAGTGCTACCTGTGGAGCACATTGCTGGGGATCATTTCTAGGAAAGCATTCATTTCATTTACAAAATCACCAGCACAGCTACGTGTTCTGCAAGCACCCCCATGCAACCCACCCTGGGATTATATGTGGTGTGCTGCATTATTATATACACACAGCTGCTGTGTAGAGGAAAACTAGTGGCACAGCTGGACAGAGGGCAGAGGGGAAAATCCCAGGGTGGCACTGGCAGAGAAGTAAGCAGCAGGGGAAGGACAAGAGAAGAAGCATCTGCGCACACAAGACTCTAGAAGAGGGGTAGGAAATCATAGTGGTTCAGGCTGTGTCATTAGAATAAAGCCTGAGGACAGAAGAAGGTGAATAATTTCTTAATAAAACCAGTGAGGAGTGAACAAGAGGGGGAACCAAAAGGAAAGCCTCAGGAGCACAGGAGGGGAAGTCTCATTTAGAGGCAGGCAGAGTTAGACAAGGCAGGAAAACAGCAGTGGATTTGTTTGGGGGCAGGTATGGAATTACTCGATTGGAAAGACAGGATGTGCGAGGTCAGGCCATTACTCCCCATCCTATATCCTCTCCTCCGCAGTGCCTGCACACCTCTGTGTGTTTGTACCCTTTCTTTAGGTTGCATTAGGAGTTGGAGATAAGGCTTGATATAGCCCAATTGTGTTGTCATATGAAGACAGGAAGCCTACAAAGAACCATCTGTCCCTTCCACATTCGTCTTTTGCAGGACCACTCCTCTTATGCCCTTCTCTCTAAGTGACTAGTCCCTCTGAGATTTTCAGATTGATCTCTGGAGAAATGAAAATCCAAAATCAAATCAGATCAAATCAAATTAATCAATAAATATAAGAACAGGAGGAAGGATATGATAAAAAGAAGGTAATGACAGAAATTTCAACTGGTATTTCATATCATAATTAGTAGCTCTAACGTACGTTTTGCTCAGTGAGGAGGACTCAACTACATGTGCAAACTGTATTTATAAAACTTGGTGGTGACTACTGCAATTTCCTTTTGCAGTTTTGCTGAGTCTAAGGCAGCTTTTATGTGGTGCAGGATGAGTTTGAATAAATGCATTGCACTTGGAGTAGGTTTTATTCTTTAAAGACACCCCAGCTGAGTACGAGGAGAGCCCACACTGTAAGATAGCACAGGTTTGTTACCCCATTCTCCAAACTCACACCCTAGCTCCAGACCTGGGCTTTCCTGTCTATGTGAGCTCTGAAGCTCAGTGCTATTATCTCATATCTGCCTTATATAGATACTAACTATGAATCTGGCTTTACACTAATCTATCTCCATCAATTTGCATTGAGTTGCTTCTGATGCCTTTCAAAGACACAGCCCTAAGCATTGTTGTCTCTCTCCAGATTTGTAAAAAGAATGTAAATGTTCAATAGATGGCCCTGGAGCATTTGTAAAAGGATATTAGTTCTTGCTGTGTAATTCTTTAAAAACATATAAATGGTTTGTGCTGCAAAGGGTTATAATAATATTTTAAATTTTCTCGGAATGGTAGACTTGATAGTAATATTTTTCTGAATTTGTCATATAATACAAACAATGTTTATTCATCTACCAAAAAACCAAATCACTTCTGTGATAATTTTTATTCAGTTTTAATTTTGAACTTTTTATTTCAACCAGCATGAAGCCATCATCTTCTGTCCTCCCCATTTGCACAAGCTTTTGTTGCATTTTTTCTGGTGAAGGGGAAGACTGTGTTTCCATTAATTCAAAACTGGTGAATGTCAGTCCAGAATCTGATATTTTCTACACTTTTAAGTGCCCACAAAAATCTGGAAGCTTGAAGATCTTATGAATTCTCATATGGACAGTAGATAAATTTACATTTTTGTAGCACTCTCAATGTCTCAGTGGCACTTTGGTGTGGATTTTGTTGAATATAGTAACCTAGGAAAAAAGTTTGTACCAAAATTATTACATAACATTCACAACATTAGGTATAGCAAAGAAATGTAACCAGACAGCCAAACATCTCAATTAAAAGGAACTTAATGTGGCTGCCAAAACACTCCACCCTTTCAAGCTCAAATAAGTAAACCTTTTGGGCTATAGGCACAATGGGAAAAGCCTAATTAAGGAAATGAGGTAAGATTTCTTAATATTATACTAATGACATAAAAACTTGCTCCTTGCCATCCCCTCCATATGAAACACCGTGTTTTTCTGAAGCTCCAAATGACTGTTACTTCACTTAGTTGATTTTTAGTCATGTACTATCTCTGTCCAGCCATTCAAGCGTGCTCTGGAAAATTGACTGCACAATGTATTTGTGTGGATATATAAATGTGCATGCACTAAGTGTCCACATGTGTCCATAGGTATACATCCATGCAGGGACAGGCTGAAGCAATATCATTTTTTGGGCTGAAAGGGAAAGGGAGGGCCGTGCAGCAGAGAGCACAGGTTAGCTGAAGCGGTCGGTGCTAAGGGGGAAGCCCAAGATATTGATAAATGCTCACAAGCTTTAATGCATGGACACACTTCTTTCATATGACAATTTTCTCTTGATAAGAACTCAGTGTTAAGAAGAGTAAATAACAGGGCAAATGTAACTGTCACAGAAGAGATTTTTGTGCTCTGAGTAAGGTTACGACAGGGTATGGAAACAAAAATTTATTGTAGACTACCACCTTACATTTTACATTTGTAGGAGGGAGAAAGAGAGAAAGAATATGCTCTCATCTTTATACTTTCTATGTGGTGTTTCCCATTGATTTTCACCACTAATTCCTAAAGTCTATAACATAAATAAAATTGCAGCCTATCTATCTTTGGAGTTTGGTGAAGGTGGTTAAGAGACTTGTCTGTGCATTGTGATTATTACTTTTGGTGTTGTCTTTGTCCTTTGTTACAAAGTCTTATTTGTATTTGATTTCCTAGATAACAAAGACTACCATATAATTAAGGTCATTTGACGTTAACCAAGAATTCAAAAAAGGTGAGTGATGAGGAATGTGTGATTAATGTACATATGAAAATGCAGTCCTATTCTTTCCCTCTCTTATCAGTTTTTAATCCCTCTGATGTACTTAACTGGCTCCAGCTGAAGTCGCTGGTAGTTTTATGTGGCCTGTGAATTCTTCAAGGAGCAGCTTCAAATTCCCTTGAGTTAGAAAGAGAGGAAAGAACAGAACTGCATTGCAATAAAAGTGTTTTCATAAGAATATAAACCATAAAGACTGTGTAGTACCTAATGTTCTCAACAGTAATATTTTATACAGGTGTAAGATCTCAGAGCCTTGAGATGACGGAGGACAGATTTTCTTAAGAGGATAGCAGCAGATAAATCCAAGGCAGGATGCGACTAATTATGATTGTACAAAGCATAAACAGCTGAAGTACTTAGACTTAGTGGAAATGAGCAAATGAGCTGGAGAGAGAACTAGCAAAAAAATGATAGCATCTGTCACTTGATGCAGTACAATATAATCACTTCATACCTCCCTCCACAGAATGAGTGGGAAAAAATGACCTCATAAGGTCTACATTATCCTTCTGAGGGATTTTCAGGCATCTTGGGTAAAGTGCCAAGTACACTGGAAGTGGGGGAGTGTTAGTCGTCTCCAAAGCACCAAAAGGAAATGGAGAAAACGGATGAAATGGCCCAAACAAGCAGACAAAACTACAATTTTGTGGCAGGTTGCTCTAGGTCTCATTGACCTTGGCAGTAATGCAGGGGTCA
Organism: Atrichornis clamosus; assembly: GCA_013400975.1. NCBI lineage: Eukaryota > Metazoa > Chordata > Aves > Passeriformes > Menuridae > Atrichornis > Atrichornis clamosus. The sequence goes on along the minus strand of WBMZ01006324.1, from coordinate 273,032 downwards.
TTTTTTATGTGATCGAACTGTCCTTGAATATTTTCTCCAGCATCTACAAACAAGCTTTTCTTCCACATCAAACATCCTTGTCATGTTCTCCTTTCCAAAAAATGACAAACAAAAAGGATTCTTTTCTTTTTTAATATGCTGGGAAAATCCAACTTTTATCTATCATGCTTTTACTTAGCCCTCCCTAAAAAAATTATCTAGGGACTAGCACAGTAAGTATGTGCTTCTATTTTATCACTTGTGGAAAAAAGATGCAGTTGTGGAGCGACAGATTGTGTTTGAACACTTTGTAAGAGAAATTTAGCTTAATACGTGAGAGGGTATGACATTTGAGACTAGAGTGAAGTAGGAACACTGCACTTTTGGTACAAATACTGGATTGGGCTTTTCAAAAATATATAAAGAACATGTAAGAAGATAATTACCCCTTCTCATCCTTGCTTGCTTTCCACCTCAACTCCTAGCTTTTTCAGAGTAGAGTCCTACGTTTTAGGTATTCTGACTTGCCTTCTGGAAGCCTTTCTCTCCTTTGACAACACAGGAAGCTAATTTTCTAAATTAAACACCTGCATTAGTAGCTGAAAATTGCAATACCTACTGATTTTCAAAGGGGAAAATGGCAGCCTAATTTGCTTTCTTCCTTTGAAAATTTCCCTTTGAATAGACCTGTACATTCAGTAATGTGTAGAATGGAAGAGATGTGTGATCACTCCTGCTGCATTTGACATTTATTGCCTTAGTTTGGGGATTTTGTAGACAGCGGCTACTGGCTATTACATTCTAAGCAGTATGCAGGGCTGAAGACCATCTCCATGATAATTCTTGTCTCCAGACTTAAAGGACTGAGAAACCACAGAAGGTTTGATGTGTACTGTGAGTGGCAACACCACACCATATAAAAAATTGTTGAGGTTCCCTTAGTTCATTGCATGGGATGTGCTGAAGTACTCAATAAATTTGTTGTCCCAGCCTTGAAAGGAAGTGCCCTCACCCAGACCTCTGTGCATACTGGTGTAGATTGGAGTGGGAGGGGCAGTCAACAGCATGGGAGGAAAATGTTAGGGAGAAGCTGGTGAGATACACCTAAAGATGTTAAGGGTGCAGACATGATTGCAAGATTGCTACCTGTCCTCACTGAAAAATCATGGTGACTGAGGAAGGCTCCTGATAGCTGGGAAAATATTAAGAGTAAATTCAGCTTTATAAGAATAGCAAGAGCAGGAGGATGATCTGGGGAACTACTGGTTAGTTCTACCTCACTGTCTAGATAAACCATGGAGTACAACCTCCTAGACTCCATTTCCAGACACATTAAAAACAAGAAAGTAAAGAGAAGCAGTAGACATGGAAATAGTAAGGGCATCATGCATCACCAACCTGATGGTATTCTATGATGAAATAACTATGGATGAAAGAAGAGTATGCGAAAAGGCTTCTGAGATCACCTCCACAGCATTTTAAATAGTAATTTCAGTCAATGTGGAATGGATGGACTACTAAAAGGGTAGAAAATTAGCAGGATTGGCAGGCTCCAAGGATGGTAATTGATGACTTGAGGACAACTTGGTGGCCAGCAATGATTACAGTACCCAAAGGGCTGATACTAGGATAACTTGTTTAATTTCTCCTTCAGTGGCCTGGATGATTTGACTAAATGCACCCTCTGGAGATCTGTGGATGGTGGTGTGTCAGGGGGAGTCATTGACACACCGTGTGGCACAACTGCAAGGGCCAAGAGAAACTTTAGGTCTGGGCCAACTAAAGCTGCATGAAGTACAAGGTTGTGCATCTGTGGTGGGGTAACCCTCTGCACCAGCACAGACTGGGTGGCTGAGAAACAGCCACAGTGCCTGCAAGCCAGCAATGTGCTTGCAGTAGGGGAAACCTCTCGCCTCACCAGGATGAGCTTGGACAACAGATTGATGGAACTATCTCTGCTTGGCAATGGTGAGGCTTCACCTGAAATACTGCACCAGATTTGGTTTCTCCAGTTAAAGAGGGATACTGAGAAATTGAATAAGGTCCAGTGGCAGGCTATGAAGATACATAGGGATGCAGAGCACATGACCTGTTAAAGAAGACATGGGCTTGTTTCATTTGATAGAGAAGAAAAAGGGTTTATCAAAGGTAGCTTACAATTTCTGAAAAGAAAATTATAGAGATATAACAGCCAGACTCTTTTTCAGACAACTGTTTTCTGGTTACTAGATAATTAGGCTAACTATATGAGCAAATTGTCTAAGGGAGATAATTGCAAGTTGTAACAAATGAGGGTCAGATCAAAAACTTTGAAGAGTTTATTCATCAACAGGTAGCGTGGCTCTGGAACATCATATCTGAACTGTTGGTAAAATTGCCATCTGTGGCAGTTATCAAGACTCACCTAGCAAAGCACCAGCTGACCTGACACACCGTTGGTCACAGTCTCTGGCTGGCATAGACAGCCTCCAGAGGTTTTCCCTCCAACCAGGATTTATAAGATGCTTTGACAACACTTTCCTCCAGCACACAAGGGAAGGGATCGTGGCTGGCATTTAAAGGTTCATTGCTGCAATCTTATACAGTCAGTGTTGCTCAAGAATATTTTAAACCTTCTCTGATTAAGGGCAAGGCAGGGTTTCTCACAGATGTGCAGGTAGCATAGTGGCAGACAAAACATCACAGGCACTTCTGATGCAGAACTGAAAAATAGGTGGATGGTGTTGAGGAATGGAAAATATGACCTTCTTTTTCCTGAGAGGCCCAGAATCATCTCGAGGAAGCTTTTTATCATGCAAGAAAACAAGTCTATGAAGTGGACTTGGTACAGTGGGTAGAAGGCTCTCAGGCATAATGTTGCCCACTGTGCTTTCTACCTTATACACTGCAAAATATTTGTATTTTTACCTGTTCATCAAAACAGATCACATATCTTTGTGTTTTCTTATGCTGTAAACTGGTCTTGCATTGTCCTACTCATATCTGGATTGTGCTCAAAATCCTTCAAGATTTACTTTCTTCTTCCTCTCTTGCACATCTTATTGTACAATTATACTTTCTCCCACTGCTCCAAGACCTCCCAGTTCTGGACCCAGTGTTTGAGTGTGTCACTCTTCTCTATGGTTCTTCAAACCACAATAACTATTGGCAAGGCAGAAAGATGGTTCAGATGTTTTCCTGGGACCTGACAAAACCCTTTTCAGTTTCCTGGCAAAGATGTTTATATTCAGATCTGAAAGGGTGTTCAGATCTCTGATTCTATATGGAACTGATTCTCCCTCTCATTCTTCCCCCCCTCTCTTTTTCTCCCCACGTCCCCCCGCCTCTCCCTCTCCCCTTGCCATCTCAGACCCCCAGAAACATATAGGTGTAGAGCCCTAAAAGAGGTCAGTCCATATTTGTTTTTACAGGAAGATATCTTGTTTGTGATATTCTTTGTCATATAAGACAGATTTTGGCTAAAGACATTAAACTATGGAATGATCTAACATTATAATTTTAATATATGTAAGAATGGATGATGTAAAAACAGACGTATGAATTTCTATCATCCTGGGGCCTAAATCAGAAAAACCCCAGTCTCCTCTCCTCTCCTCTCCTCTCC